>BMAV01015525.1:0-13747 GCA_019973955.1 Trichonephila inaurata madagascariensis
ATAATAAAAGCATTTTTCAAAAAAGGAAAAATTTTTTGAATAAAAGGTTATTCTAAGTTAATTTTTTGCCGAAATTTTTTAAAAAAATTTTTTTTGTCAAGATGCCCTTTAAAAAATTTTATACATGTATTTAATCGGACACTAAATATCACAAAATTATCCATTTATGCGCTTTTAAAACCCGGTTTCCCGAACGTGTCGGATCCCTTTAACGATTTTTTAATTTTTGGAATACATTCTTATTTTTTTTTTGATATCATCGCTGCTAAATCACAAATCAGTTTGTAGCCGTAAATTTTCTTATAGCTCTTTGATTAATTTAAAATATTGCATGGTATTCGCGAATTAAAGAATAGAACACATATTTTTTCACGTAAGAAAAATATTCAATTTATTTTTTTGTATATCAATGACAATAAGCCAGAGCCCCATTTTTCAATGTTTTAAAAAAAATTCCCCTTTGGACATTTGTTTTTCCATACGATTTATTTTCAACGCTCTCGGTATCATGAAGATTGCCAAGGCTTTCCACACAAACATGGACAAATTATAGTTTAAGCCTTTTTAGTTTTTTATAATTTCTATTTTCAGTTTCGTGATATCGTAGCAGTTCATAATTATTTTAACTATCTATCTACCGTTTCCTTGCGAATTATAACCAATAAACGTTCGGGAATTTTTATTTTGTGTAATCCAAAATATATTAAAGAAGAAATTGGCAACACTTTCACCCATTGCCACAGCATTTTCCACACACACACACTCACACACTTTATAATGAACATTCTGCGATATTTTACTTGCGCGTGTTCTCAATTATAAGTCTCTTAAGTTTAAAAATCTGTCATTTTTAGATATACTTTTTATACCAATGGGTTGAATTTTAAAAAAAAAAATTAATTAAAATACAGCTTCTAATTTAAATGTTTCATAAATTTTCATCCATTACAGGAAACCCAGGTAAGAAACTTGTATACATTTTGCATGTTATAAGAATTCTTAATTTGCTTGATTTGGAATATGATGGATAATTTGTTTTTCAGTAAAATGGATATGAAAAATATAACCAGGAAAGGGCATGAAATTTTTTATAAAAAGTTTTTAATAATGCTGTTTTTCTCTTTACATGTGTGATGCAAAACTAGGGTTTGTGCAGTGCAAGATAAGTGAATAAACAGGAATATCAGAAAGTAAAGTTTAAAGAATCCAATTTGAGCTTTTACCAACCCTTCAAATATCAAACCACTGGTTTTTCAATTAAAAAAAAAATATTTAAGATTTTTTCTCTAACTGCTATTAATTTTCTGTATTTATTTTTCGTTTGGTTAAAGTTCAATCAATAAATAATTTATAAAAATATGCGTAGCATAATCATTTTGCATTAATGATTGTTGTAATGTCCTATCCAAACTTTCATAAAAGTATGGAATAAAAGAGTAATGTTTAAAGTAATTTAACAGTATATGTTCCGGGAAATGAATTGGCCGCGATAACCTAGTAGTTATGGTCGCAAACTCGTAGCCGGAGTATCGCAGGTTCGAGTCCTGGTGCCATTGAAGATCCACCGTGTAAAAGGGGTCAATACACGTGAAATCTGTAGAGGCTCAATATCCCGCTATTGATGTGGTATTTAGGAGAGGGGCAGGTGGCAGCTCAGGTGTTGTCCTCCTCACTTGACCAAGGCTAAAAATTGCTAGGTCCGTCACCAATAGCCCTCGAGTTGCTTCTTTATAGTGCGACGTTAATAAACCTTACCACCCAGAAAGTATAGATAAATAACATTCTTCAATTGGGAAAAAAGGGGAAAAAAATGGATAAAATATTGAAACACCGATGATATGCATTTTTTCAGCAAAAAATTTGGTTCAGCGAGAGAACCCAAAAAAAATATGAGTAAAATTTTTTCGGAAATGTAAAAATGGGTCCTTTGATCAGCCTTTTTTCACATTTTCCTACACTATTAGTTAAATTTCTTATTTTATTTATTTATATTATTATTTATGAAATTTTATATCCCAATGATTATTTTGGATGACAATACAGTAATTTAATTATAATTAATAAAACCCAAACGATTAAAACTAATTATTCTAAGAGTTACAAAAAACAGCCACGGGTTTGGGATCATTTTTTTTGGCGACTTGGGCCCAAGCCTTTTAAAAATTTTTTTCTCACGGGCTTAAAGCATTCAGTTGAGCTGAAATTTTATATACATGATTTTTTGGGTGACAATACGATACTTTAATGATAATGAATATAAAATGAATTACTTCCAATGTTGTGATTCTGTCCTATGTATATACTAATTTTATTTTTTTGTAACCCCAAAAAAAAAGTAGCTAAAATAAAAATTTTCTTTGTTGATTGAAATTGACTTAAAAAATTTTTTTTATATATTATTGTTTTATGTATAATTTGTTTATTAAGAACAAATTCAAATCAATTTTTCCGAGGAGTGAGTGAATATTAACGTCGCACTGTTAAGCTAAGAAGGCTTTTGGTGACAGATCTCGTATTTTGAACCAGGCCAAGTAGAGGACCCCCGGGCTGGCACCACATTTCCCAACTACCCCCCCGCACCAACGGGGGGACGGAGCTCTAAAATTTTAACGTGCATCGCTTCCCCCACACGGCCGGTTTTTTAGTGGTACTGGGCCGAACTCAGACACGCCAGCCATGGCTTGACCACTAGGCTATTTGGGCCCAATTTTCACGAAAAATAAACTTAAAGTTTCGCCTAAAAAGTAAATTTCAGCGAACTTTATTTTTTATTAAAAAAATAGTTTTTCAGAGGTTTTGAATCACTGTGATTTCAAACTTTGAAACGCTCTCACAAAAATTTATTTGTTTGATTTGCCCCCAGTTCCCCCCCCACCCAGTTCCTGCCCCTGTTCCCAGCACCCCAAAAAGTAAGAACACGTATTTTTTTTAATTTGAATAATTTTTTCAAGCATCTAGAGATTGAATTTTCTAAAATCGGATTTTTCCTCAGTCGTCTTACTTTCAATCCATGGAGCATTAATCATTGAGACCCTTTTCTAAAAGGTCACACGTCAAAAAACAACGTCATAAAGAAACCCCAGAGGTTTTTTGGGGGAAAGCCCCTGAGAAAAGCCAAAATTAATAAATAACCCTCTTTTCAAAATTTAAAGGGCCCCCAAAATTTTTTTGTATGCACTTCTGGGAATTAGAAACGTGTTTTCAAAGGGAAAAATTATTCCATGACAAAATATTTCTCTCAAAATATCGCATAATGGCTCTATTGAGTCCCGTTTCGGTCTGTTAAAAACGGGAAAAAAATTATCCTTCCCTTTGTGTGTGTGTGTGTGTACTTTTGTACGCACCAAAATTAACTTTTTAGTGTAACATGATTAAAAATAAGGACCCGATAGTGAATTTAAAAAAAATTTAAAAAATTTAAAACAATGAAAAAACTATGGAAGAAATAGACCATAAACATGAAATTATAATAACTTGAAGAGAGATAGAGAGGGATCAAGATCCCCGTCCGCGGACTGTCAGGCTCGGGGGCCGAGATATTAGCCAAAAAAATGTGAGGGAGGTGCACGGGGGAGATGCGTCCCAACAGATATGGTTTATAATAAAATATTACGATCCCCCCAAAAATAGTCTCCTAGACCAAAAAAATGCCAAGTTAAAAAATTAACAACATGTGCTCGCGCATCGATGCTAGGGACGCGTGCATCCGTGACGGTTTTGCGTCACATCCGTGACGGTGTACGCGTATCGTAAACATTTACCCTCATCCTTTTTCCCAAACGTGCAATAAGAAGCATAACTTCAAAAATTATTCGAACAGAAATTTTTCTGGTAATTAGAAAAAAAACCGTAAGGAATATTTACTTTACATAAAATAAATATTCAAGCACGTCAATCACATTTACTAATCTGATATTCAAAGAAAATAAATTTAGAATTTATACGAGGTTAAAGATATCTGGTTAGATAAACTAGCGAGGCATGATTTGGTGCAGATATTTTTTCAACCCTCAGGAATGGCAGTTAGATGACGACCGCCGATAAGCGAAGAAATGAAAAGAGCGCCTTTGGGAACATTTTCCCCTTTTTACAAAAATTGACAAACATTTAAATAACATTGCTACTTGAAGTTTCATGGTTTGAGGATTCGGGAAATCAACCCCCCTCCACGGAAATTTTTTGGTTTTGGACATTTTACAATATAAAGTTTAAATTCTGAACCAATATACAAGCAATCAATCAAAGCGACCAAGGGGAACTACTTTGCTTTTGTTTCTTGTCCTTCCCGGGGGAAGGAAGGAGAAAATCCCAAAGTCAAAAAGTTTGGGACCAGATGTACGCCTTGTTGGCCGTAGCCTTGAGCACCATACAGGTGACAATAGATGGGAACTTTTTGAAGAGATAAGTGAAAAGACTATTTACCCCTAATACCGGGTTGAATTTTTTTTTTAACATACTAGGCATATTTTTTTATTGAAATGACGGGTTTTTTTAATTGATAATCATAAATTTACATTTTCAATCGGAAAAAAGAAAAAAAAAAGTAGATTAAATATAGAAACTGTTGTAAAATTTATTGCAACAAAATAATAATCAGGGAAAGCAATAAGAATGTAAAAAAAAATTAATAATCAAAATTTATAATCGTCATCTTTTTTTTTTTTTGGTTTGTAATTTACCCATTGAAAAAAAAAATCAAATTTATTGTAAAAAAAATTTAAAAGTTTCACTCAAATTATAAATTTCAAAAAATTTCCCAATGTTTCTTCTAAAATAAAATAGTGTATCGTTAAATTTAAACCCTTTACCCGCATTTATTATTTCAAACATTGAAGCAATTTTCCCAAAAAACTTTTAGACAACAAATTCTTTTGTTTTTCACCCCCGCTCGTTCAAATAGCTCACCTGCAGATGCTCCGCCCCGAAAAAGAAGAGAAAAATTTTTTATTGAATAATCTTCAATTTAGTATCTAAACCTGAATTTTTAAAAAAAACATCGCCCAGTCGCTTTTCAATTCACCCGGGATTAATTCTGAAAAAATAAACGGGGGGACATTTTGGATCAAGAATATATGCGGGGTGTTCTGTTTAAAAACACACACACTGAGGATTAAAAAAAAAAAAACCCCAAATTGGAACATTTATTTAAAGGGATCCGACTACGTTCGGAACCGTGATTTTTAAAAACCCATAAATGGATAATTTTCTGATATTTAGTGTCATTTAAAAAGAATACATGTATAAAATTGTTTTAAGGGCACATTTTGACAAAAAAAATTTTTTAAATACAATATTCGCAAAAAATTTAAATTAGAATAATCTTTTTTTTAAAATATTTTCCTTCTTACAAAAATGCTTCTAAAATAATAATATTTCGCTTATATAAAGTAAACACTTCTCCCGAGAGTCCCGAACAAAAGATTTTTTGGAAAATTCACATTATTTTCAGGTTACAACCCATTTAAAATAATTATCGGCGTTTTTTTTTAAAAATTTTTCCCCTTGTTGTCGTAAAAAAATGGATAAAACCCCCTTCTAAGTTATATATTTCAAAATTCTAGTTGAACCTCTGTACAGAGATCTGAGCTATATACAGGCAAAATATTATTATAATAGAAGCATTTTTCACAAAAGGAGAATATTTTGAAAGTAAGTCATTTTAGGTTCATTTTTTTTGTCTCAAAATATTGTACTTAAATACTTCTTAATTGTAATATTATTCTTAAAACAATTTTATATAATTTTCTAATCTAAGTGACACTAAGTATCATAAATATTATCCATTTACACGCTTTTGCAAAATCACGGTTCTGAACGTAGTCGGATGCCTTAAGGTATCCGACTACGTTCAGAACAGATTTTAAAACGCGTAAATGGATAATATTTATGATATTTATATAGTGTCACTCAGATTAGAAAACGTACATAAAGTTGTTTTAGAATAATACAATAAAAAATTTTTTAAGTACAATATTTTGACAAAATAAACATAAAGGACCATTTCAGCATAAATTTTCCTTTGTGAAAAGTGTTTCTATTATAATAATAGCCGCATATGCTCGAACCCCTGTACAGAGGCTCAACTAGAATGTTTGAAATACAAAACGAAAGTTGATTTATCCATGTTTTAGCAACGAAAGGAAATTTAAAAAAAACGCCGATAATTCCTATTTCATAGTTGTACTCTGAAAATTAATTTCAAAAATAGTTCGGGCTCTGTACAAGGGGCCCGAGCTATATACGGGGAAAATATCATTTATAATGGAAGCATTTTTCAAAGGAGAACATTTTGAAAAAGGTTATTCTAAGTTGAATTTACCAAATAAGTATTTAAATGATTTTTGTCTAATATCCTTTAAAAAAATTTTTTTATATATTCAATAAATGACCTAAATATCATGAAATATCCCATTTTCCTTTTCAAAATCATGGTTCCAGGCTAAGTCGGGCCCCAACCTTAAATTACTGAGTGTTGCTCTGCTAATAGGGCAGCAGCAACACTTCAGCGAAACAAATTTTCATGAAAATTTAGCAACGGGGTCCCCAAGATTTTGCCATATTTTGGCATTTCCAAACAAGTCTTGTTTTAATGCAATTATTTTTATTTATTTTCCAAAAAAAGACCCTGCAAAGGATTTCGACACTGGGCCCACTCTGGAGCAGCTACGTCACTGATGAAGAGTTTCCTTTTTTAGAGTGATGCCTTAGAAATAGCTTTTGAACAGCATGGTGGAAGCCTGTTTGGCAGAGTAATGGGCTGGTAAGCGACGAGAGTTGTGGCTCGAAAAATTTTGGGAATTTCAAAACCGTCCCCTAGAAAGGAAGATATTCATTCCAAGGCCTACTTTTATGTTCCATCACTGTGAGAATTGCAGCTCAATTGTGAACCACTATTAAATGAAAAAGTCAACAATTACAAGACAAATCTGGTTGTGTTTGTCGAACCTTTGAAACATCCAGAAGGTTCAGGGGTGTAACGTACACCCCGCATTGTGGGGGGGGCAGGATTCTAGAGGGGCCCAAGTCTGATGTTATGGATTTGCAATCCTTTTTAGGATCCGACTTGGGGCTCAAAACCTGACTTTGTAAAGGGGGAAACCCCAATATTCTCCATTACGCCACTAAAAAAATGCTTAACTTGACACAGTTTTCCGAACTCTGCTCGCGGATGTGCGAAAATTGCACCGAAGGATGAACATATTTATAAAACAATGTTTTTTTTTGTATAAAATCACTATCTAAATTCGACCTAAGCTAGAAACGCCGTCATATTATCTAATTTAAATATCTTTAATAATTGGTTCAATATTTATCAAGTTCTGAATCCACAGCAGTACTAATCGTCTTAAATTGACACCTATGATCTTTTTACTTGAAATCCAGTAGCTTGAATCGGAAAGTAAGTTTCCCCTGTCTACTGTGATCAGAGTTGTGTAGGAAAGTCAAAACATAGAATGAGACATTAAAGATAAGGTATATCCCCCCTTTTTCCCCACATAAGTACCAAGTTCATTGAGGCATTTGTCATACCGCTTGATAAGCTTCAAAAACTCTCTAGGAAAAATTCAGGACCTTGCATCTTTAGAGCTCGCTTATGTCCGATTCCAAGTTCTTCCGCTACTCCATCGATGGTGATACGCCGGTTAGCTTTAATTATGTCATCCACCTTCCTCAAAAGATCATTAACTACATTCTTGGATACAGGAAAGTGTTAGCACGATAGGTACCCTGACAACTGATCCGACACGTGGAGCAACGCATGGCAATCATCCTGGAAGATTCTGTGCGTTACTAGGATGGCAGTGACTTTTTCTGTTTCGGATTGTGACGAGGGATGAATCGTGGGTCCCCTTTCACTCCCGAAGCGAAGGTCACATCAATGGAGTGGAAAAATCAGATAACCTGTCAGAAAGAAGTTCAAAACAACTCCCTCTGCAGGTAAAGTGCTCCTTCAGTTTTTGGGACACCCAAGGAGTTTTGTTGCTCGACTTTTTGGAGGTTGGAACCACCAATCCTACGCGGTACTGTAACATCCTGTCGAAATCAAAAGAGGCGATTCGGAAAAAGTGACCTGGGCTTCTCAGATCAGACGTTCTGATGTTGGAGGACAATGCAAGACCGCACTCGGTGATGGCAATGCAAAACCATATTGCAATTCTTGGTTGAGAGCGCCTACATCATCCGCCATACAGTTCTGATCTCGCATCAAGTGACTTTCATTTGCTTCCGGCTTTGTAGAAGAATTTCGCCGGAAGGTATTTTGAAAGCAATGTGATATAGTCCAGGGATGGCGAACCAGTGGTACGCGTGCCATTGATGGCACGTGACACAATATTTTTGGCACGCCAGGGATCAAAATGGTTTGCATTTTATTTCAAAATTTCAAAGTTCACTATGAAGTATTGCGAACAAACGCGTGTGATCGGGGGTGGAGAGCACACTCGTTTGTTTTATTGTCTTTCCTCAGTTGCGTCGTAGACTACAATTCCTTATGATGTAAAGTTTGTCTAAGATATCAAGTCTTTTCAGACACAACTGTATTTTAAAAGTTTTCTGTTTTATATTTGCGTTTTTTCTGTTATTTAACACGGCTAGTTCACAAAAAACAAAAAGTGCAAGATAGTAAAAAACAGAAATTTCAAATTCATGGACCAAAAAACATGGCATTTTAGAAAAGGCGAAAAGAGTGTGTTTTTTATGTTCGGGAACAGTGGGTGGGTTTCGTCTGTAAACGGTATTTTGAAAGAAATGTAAGCCCTCTTATAAAAATAAACCCACAGCAAAAAAAATTAATTGCTTAAAAACCGTTTGACATATGGTTCCAATTCAGCTATTCTGCAAAATTATAAAATATAAGTTATTTGTACACACACACTCTGCAACAACAGAAATAAAACTAATTTTTTTAATTTGTTTCACGTATAACAAAACACATTTATAACTATCGTACTTTTTGTAGTTAAAAAAGTTTTTGTGTTTTTAGAATGTAGTTTCATTATTTCCCAAAATCACAAGTCAAAATTATTTGACGGCACGTCAAACCATTAAACACTTCTTTTGCAAAAATGGCAGTTGTCATAAAGGTTCCCACCCTGCATAGTCAAACAAGCTGTTAAATGCTTTCTTTTTAAAACCCTGAGTTTTCCTGGAGGGCTTTTTTTGGTTATCAAGCGGTATGACTAGTTCTCAATTATTGGGTACTTTGAGAAAAGTAAAGAGTTATGTCTTATCTTTTAAAGCCTCATTCTATGTTTTGACCTTCCCACACAACCGACCAAGACGACAAGGGAAACTTTTTTTTTTCCCACTCACCCCGGTGTTATATCTCTAACGTTTTAGCTTTTTTTTATGACAGCGACGTCAGCCTCCAAGTTTCATTTTTATTTGACTTAAATGCAACTCTATAACATAAAACACGGTTACTTTACGAAAGTGGTTTTATAATCAACAAAGTTTAAAATTCTTCATTAGAAATTAGTAAAATCAAGCAGAACCCGTTACAAGTTTCCGACACTTTTGATTTTTTATTACTTTAATTAATACGGATTTTTTTTAAAATTTGTATTGTTCAATGATATTTAAAAAAATCTATTGGGTTTTCTTAAGAAAAGAAATAATATTTTTTTTGTTTTTTAATTTTTTTAAGTTATTTTGTAAATTAAAATAGATAAAACATATTCACCGAGAAAGAATATATTGGTTATTTTTTTTCTCGTATTTTCCGATTAGTGATGTTTTTTAAATTTGATTATAATTTTCTTTTTTTTTGTATGTCACTTAATTTTATCTTCCCCCACACAGTTGATCCCGGTTTCAATCGTAAGTAAAGTCATTTTTTGTTATAGAACAATAATGCGAGTTATAAATTCTTAAAGCAAAACAATCTAAATTTTAAAAATAAGTCTATTTTTTGAAATGTTATATTAAATTACACACACAACCCCCTTATTTAATTTTAAAAGGGATTTTGATCATTAAAAAAAAACACTGTTCAAAACATTTTATTTTAAATCTAAGAGTTTCTTCGTCGTTAAATTAGTTCATGGTAGCCAAGTTGTCGAGTAGCGAGTTTCAGTCTTGTTGCCGCTATGAACCAGCGTCACGTGACCGTAGTTCAAATGAAGTCCGTCGCCAATAGCCTTCGAAATGTGGCTTTAGTTAAAAGTTACTAACAACTGTGGTTTACACAAATTGTATTATTTTCTTATACATTCAGTTCGATAAAATAAATATACGTACATGTAATTAAATAATAAAGTACACTACTGGCCATTAAAATTGCTAGACCAAGAAGGCGACATGCCATAGACGTGGAATTTAAACGATAGGAAAAAGGTGCTGTGATATGCAAATGGTTAGCTTTTCAGCGCATTCGGACAAAGCAGGCGCCGGTAGCGATTTCTACAATGTGTTTAGATGAGGAAAATATTCAGCCGGTTTCTCATACACAAATTGCATTTGGACGTTTTTGCCTGGTGAAAAGTTTTGATGCCTCGTGTAAGAAGCAGGAATGCGTACCAGCACTTTTCTGACTTTGATAGAGGTCAAATTGTAGCGTACCGAGATTGAGGTTTATCGTATCGCAGTATTGCTGTTCGCGTCGGTTGAGATAGAATGACTGTTAGCAGAATCCGGAATCGATGGGTCCAGGACGGTAATACGGTACGCCGTGCTGGATCTCAACGGTCCCCTATCCCTAGCAACCAAGAAGACAAGCATGTTACTCGCATGGCCTTAATGGATCATGCAGCCACGTCACGAGCCCTGAGTCAAGAATTAGGATCGTTTGCAAGACAAGAAGTATCTGCACAAACAGTTCGACGACGTTTTCGTCAGTATGGACTCTCAGCTAGGAGACCATGGCTTGACCCTTGACGCTGCCCCATACCCTTGACGCTGCATCACAGACAGGAGCGTCTTCAATGGTGTGATAAACGATGAACCTGGGCGCACGAATAGCGAGACGTTATTTTTTCAGATGAATCCAGGTTCTGTTTACAACATCAAGATGGTCGCATCCGTTTTTGTTGACATTGTGGTGAACGCACATTGGCAGCGTGCATTCGTTATCGGCATACTGGCTCATCACCTGGAGGTGATAGTATGGGATGCATAAATATACGCTCATCACCTCTTGTTCGCATAGATGGCACTTTGAACAGCGCACGTTACATTTCTGGTGTGTTACAACCCGGGGGGGGTTTCCCTTTATTCAAGCCCTACGTTTCAGCAAGATAATTCACGACCGCTAGTTGCCGGTATTGTACGGACCTTCCCTGATACGGAAAACGTTCGTCTATTGCCCCTGGCGCATGCTTCCCCAGATCTCGTCAGGAAAACGTCTGGTCCATGGTTGCCGAGCGACTGGTTCCCTACATAACGCCACTCACTATGGTTTATGAGATGGGAATCGCATTGAAGCTGCTTAGGCATCCATACCTGTAATGCCATCCAATCTCTGTTTGACTCAATGCCCAGGAGTGTAAGTGCTGTTATTACTGCCAGAGGTGGTTGTTCTGGGTATTGATTTCTCACCCAAATAATATGCACCCAAATTTCTTCGAAATTTAATGACTTGTTAATTCCAATATAATATAGTATTTTTACAATAAATATCAGTTTGTAATCTGCGTCTCTTCCTGGTGTAGCAACTTTAATGGCCAGTAGTGTACAGTAAGACCCCACTTAACGTGGGGTATACATTCCATCAAAGTTGAACGTAATATGAAACAGCGTTAGACGAGGTTATCTTATCATGTAAATAATGGGGTTAGAGGAAGATGGGTGAAAATTGGTCAGGTATTTTACCATTAAACTTATTAATTATTTTTTTTTATAACAATGAAACAAAATTTATTTTTAAAATATAGAAACATGATTAACGAATCTACACATAAAATAAATAAAATTCTAAGTCAGTATGTTTTTTTAGATCATTGTCTCTTCTTTTCCAATTTTCTGCCTTTTTAAAAGAAGGTAGATTGGTTTAAAGGCATATTGGTTCAATTTCGTCGTCAATCCATATAGAAAGCCTTTTTCCATTTCCTCTATTTTTTATTATTTCTTGAAAAAAAAAAAATCTAGTTGCAGAGCTTGTCGTAGTTCAGTTGCCAATGATATTATTTTTTTTTTTTACTTAAGAATGGTCCTTATTGTTGGAGCCAAATTCAATGCAACACCAATTTAGAGATGTTAATCGTATCTGATCTTCTAATCACTTGCATTCTAGTTTCTAGTGAAATGTTTTTTCTTGTTGTTTTTTTTTCTGTTTTTTTATTAGTCATGATAAAAATAAAATCATAACATTTATCATGTAAAATCATTATATTTTAAATTTATATTACAATAACATCAACAAATATTTGAAACGATAAAAATACGTTCGTATAACACCGCAAGAAGGAAGAAACACAGAAAAACTGCTTGGACATGGGGACCTAACGCTGCGTCTTTGGGGAATCCCCCCAAATTCAAATAAAGGCTTTAAAAACCGAAACAGTGCCGCGAAACGCTTTTAAGAAAGGGTCTTACTGTACCTTTTATTTTTTTTTTATTATTTTTTTATTATTATTATTTTAAAAAAAATGAGCTTGTTTTAAACTTTATTTAATATTTAATACATTAAAAATTTTAAAAAAAAACTATACATAAGTTTTGTTCAAATAAAAATTTCTTTAAATAATAATTGGGTAGTGAATACATTCCAGGAAGTGTACGATTTTTTAAATGTGAAAATAAATTAATTATTCTCACTTACATCAAAAAAAGACCCAAATATTTCACCATTTAAAATTAAATTTATTTAAAGGATTTAATGTTTTTCGGGTTTAAGGGAGACTACTTAAAGGTTTTAAAAGGGCATAAATGGATAATTTTCAAAAAGTGTCAAGATTAGATTACATGAAAAAAATTTTTTTAAGGACATTTTGACAAAAGAGTCATTTAAAAAAATATTTGGTTAAAAAAACGAATAAACCTTTTTTTAAAATTTTTTTTTTGTGAAAAAAAGTTTATTATAATATTTTGCCTGTATATAACCCGAATTCTGTACAGAGGCTCAACTAAATTTTGAAAAAATTTACATTATTTTTAGGTTACAACCATTTTTAAATAATTATCGGGTTGCTTTCTTAAAATTTCTCCCCTCTGTTTTAAAAAAACGAATAAACCCACTTCTAAGTTATATATTTCAAAAATTCGTTTTAGCCTCTGTCAGAGGTCGAGCTATATACTGGCAAAATATTTTAAAAATTGAAGCATTTTTTTTAAAAGGAGAAAAAAAAAATTATTCAAAAATTAAAAATATTTCTCAAATAATTTTTATTGAATACTATTCTTAAAATAGTTTTTTGTACATTTTTTAACTAATACCAAAATATCATAAAATTTTCCCCTTTATACCTTTTTAAAAAACACGGTTTCACAGTCAACTAATTTTTATGTTACAAAAAAACCGGTACAAAAAAGGAAAAAAAAAAGAAACGAACCCCGTAGTCATATATGATGTGTAACACCTGACATGTTATCTTGGGGAAATACGCAATAGTAACTTATATCCTGAAAAAAAAATTTAAATTTGGGTATGATTAACCAATTTTCTATCGAATAATTATATCTTTAATGAAAAGTGTATTTAATTAACGGGTAATGTGCAAATTTTTTTATTAAAATAATTATTCTTGATCAAGGGAAAGAGCAGAGACAAAGACTTACGATAATAAAATATGACACATATACTTGTACGATT
>BMAV01015526.1:0-19466 GCA_019973955.1 Trichonephila inaurata madagascariensis
ATTTTTTTTTTCTTTCTCTTGCCTTATATTTTCTTAGCTTTGTATATTTCTAATTACAGTGTATTTTGAAATTGTATAATTCTAGTTTTTTTTTAGCAAGTTAGTTAATACCATGACCACTTTCGAGGTTTTAAACAAAATTATTAAACTTCATGTTTTCCCTTTTCTTGAACAAACTGCACTACTTTTTAAAATAATAAATAGCCTTTTAATTTTTCAACATCTATCTCTCTTCTTTCGTTTTTGCTGATATAATCATGTGTACTCTACCCCTATCTACCGCAAGCGATCTTTTGACCTCTGGTCAATAAATGAAATTTTTTATAAAGCTATTTGTGCACACACACATTGTGAAGTCTTCAACTTCGAAATTCTCCAAAAAAAATGTCTTTCGATTGTGGGTTTATGTTCCTTTTATTTTATGCGGGGCACGGAGTTGCAAGCTGGTAACACAGCAAAAAAAACACACAAAAGCAAAATAACGATCATTACAAATATTAACGACATGTGTGTGTGTGGTCAGTTCTATTTGTAATACAAATAGACTACAAACTTTGGATAAAAAAATAATTGTCAATTTAGAAGTCATTTTTGTATTTTTTATTATAAGTGGATTATTCAAATGTAAGCTTCAAAATTTACCATTAAAATATCAGTTGAAAGGAAAAATCGTCAGAAAAAATAAATATAAGCGAACTATGTTCTGAAATAGATGAAGAAAGCTCTGGGAGGAATGATCAAGGATCGTTAACACGACTGGGGGAGCAATTGACACGAAATGAGGAAGAGAACGTTGTGAATACGCGTAGGGGATGAAAAGTAGAATGAGATTGTTCTCAAGTTCCGAACAAGAATGTGAAGAGAAAGAGAACAATCAGAATACGGAAACTCAAATTGACGCCTGTGTTCGGCAAAAATAAATAAATAATAAAGAATTTTCTGAACCTGGAAAATCCTCCGCTTCATACTATTTTCAGAGAAATATCAAGGGGAAAGGATATGTGAAACGGAATATTATGAAGGGCAAATAAGGAGTGCATTTTTGGTAAAATGTAAAAAATTGCGACGAATAAATTTTATTTTCATTTGAATAACGATATACATGCAAATTACTGTGAATCAAAGTATAGTTTTTCAATTTCTATTCTTTTGAAAATGTATATGCCTAAAATTAAAAAAAAAAAGTTTTCTTATCCGTTGCAATTAAACTCAAAATCAGTGGCGCAATAGCCCATGAGGGCCAGGGCCTACTGTGCCCCTCCCAGTAATTGACCTTTGGGACGCTGGGTGAATGAGCAGATTTTCCGTAGGGGTGTCGAAGGAGCCCCCCAGTGCTTAAGCCCCCTAAAGCAAGTTTGTGCTCTTTATCGACCCACTGCAGGAGGGTTAAAAGGCGGGATTGACCCCCCGCCGAGGATAAAACCCTCAAAGGGGGGCGCGATACGCTATCACTCGGCCACTGGGCCTTTATCAATAACAATAATCTTGTGTTTTATTGTCCATGATAAACTCTGTGTTATTTGTAATTAACTGGAAACGAATATAACGCTTATTTGAAAAGCGGTTATTTTACCGCCAAAGATAGATACAGGTTCATACAAAATGTTCTTAGGTTTAGTGTTAGTTGCTGTAATTTAAAACTCTATGTTTGAACTTGCCTGTTAATAAGGAAAACTTGACTTTGTGTGTACTTCTGTCAAAAATGAAAGGTCTGATTGCGGGGGAGTTGTTTTCAGGGGACCGGTTCGTACCTGCAATCCGTTTTGGGAGAGCACAATGATATCTCTCAGTTCGCATGCACAACCATAACTTAGAAATAGAATAAAACAACAATTTCTATTAGATTCCATGGTTAATATTATTTTCGCGAATTTTAGAGAACAGGGAAATAAGCACCTTAAATTCTACGTTTTCAATTTTTTGTCATACTGGAGAATAATTAATAAGTTTTAATTCACATTACTTACTTTGCTAACATTAGGTCGGGCATTTTGAAAGACAACAAGGGCTTCCTCCAGTGCAGCTGCTGTGTTGGTAGCTCGGCTGTCTTTGAACTCGACTTCCTGCAGTTCGTCGGATAAATGACCGGTTTTGGATTTTTTTAAAAAAATGTGCGTCCAAAAAAAAAAAACAATTAATTTTTTTGTTTTGAAAAAAAGAATGAAATTCGATAGTTTTTTAGTAAATTAATCTCGAACAATAGATTACACGCAGGAAATCAATTTATTGTTCATTTCGAAATTCACAAAAAATAAATTCATCCCTCTCTCTCTGTTATAACATACACACTCAAATGGAAGAATATATATATGTTAAAACATTAAAATATACTAATGTAAATAAATAGTAAGAAATTAACCAGTTAAACTAATTTTAATAATAAATATTTTACAAATGGGAATAGTAGTAAAAATAAACAATTAAAAGTAAACATAAGTTCAAGAGCATACCTAAAAATTCGTAATTACAAAGTAAGAAAATGGAAGCAGGAAACTATATAAGAGTATATGTTTGTATTCTTCAATTTTTCTTACACAAATATGTATACATTTTCTGCTGAAGAAAATGATTAGATTCCTATAAATCAAGCTTAATCCTACTTCACTGTACTAAGTCAGAAACAGCTTTAAAAAACATAATAGTTTTCCAATTCTGTCAACTGATTTTTTTTTCATAAATTGGTTTTTTGTTCAGGGTTTTCTATTTCAAATCTTAAGTTTCCTCTGATTTGTTGGATATTTAATCTATTCATCATTTCTCTTACTTTTATTGCAACTATATACTCATGCATTTAACTGGACTGCTTCTTGCCAATTTATGATAGAATTTATTGATTACTCAATTATTTCGATTGTTTACTTTGGAATAAGCTTATTGAGATTTCTATTCACGTTAATTCATGTTCAGTGGGAGTAAGTAGATTGTGCTTCTTCGATAAGGGGTATTTTTTCACTATAATTTCTTTTTCATTTTTTTGGGGATTTTAATCAACGGGTATTTTGGTATATTTTTTTTTTATTAAAATATACTTAACAATATTTTTTTTTTGTCTTTATCTTATGAAAACTTTATTTTTGATCAGTAGTACGGGTAATTAAAGGAAAAAATTGGGATATTAAAACATGGTTTAACCCTGTTATCTTAGCTCTAACTCTGAGAATTTGCTTATGCATTATGTGGCTATCTAATTTCGTCCTTTATTATGTTCTTGCTCTATTTACCTTAAGATAGATATTCATAGAAAATAAGTTTATTATTAAGAGTTTTAAACGTACTTGCCAAATGACTAATCACCTCATCTATTATTTGATACTTGTATTCAGCATTAAGTTGTCCTGGTACTAATGTAATAAGTTTCTGACATGTCTCTACAGTGATTTCAGACCATGCTTTATGAAGTGATATTTATAGTTCTTTTACATTTTGTTAAAAGGTTATTCGACTTTCTTAAATGCTTTTCCAGTTTATCTCACATGTATTCGAGTACACTAACATCAGGACTTTTTGAAGGTCTTATCTAATGATGAAACACACCATGGTTGGGAATAAACCACGCCTGCATAGTTTTGACATGATGGGGAGAAGCATTGTCATCCTGATATACTCTGTCCCCATCTGGAAACCAATCTTCCATTAATGGTTTGACAACATTTTCTAGATTGGATAAGTACTTTTTTTTATTTCTGTTACCCTTTATTGAGATAAGGGACCGATCCCATCCAACTGAATGCTCCCCACATTATTTATCTTTTACTTCCAGCCTGCATAATTAGTTGTATGAAATTTAGATGAAGATTTTCGTGTTGTTCCCGACAAATTCTTTGTCTGCCATCATTTGTAAAAAGTGTAAAAAGCTCTCGTGGCTCCATAATATTTTTATCCACATTTCTACGTCAGAATTTTTCTATTCTTTAGCTCAAGCATAAAGATATCATCGATTTAAAGCAGACAAATAGTGTTTATGTGTTGATCATCGACTTTCAAGCTCAAGAAATTTAAGCTCTCTTTGTATTGTTGTGTGAGAGATCTTTGTTTCAGAGTTTAAGTTGAACTCCTTTATAATTTGTAGAGTTGTCAATCGTCTACTTTCTTTATTTTTCTTTACAATCTGCGTCAATTTCCTCTCATCATGTTTTGTCCCTTTCTTGGGTCTATGTCCCCTAGATCAGTGGTTCTTAAACTGTGGTCCGTTGACCCCTGGAGGTCCACAGCGCTAACTCCCTTTCTAGAGGTCTACGAAGGTCTCTCATTTAATGTTAAGATTTTCCTTTTGTACAGACTCTGAAAGGCCTCATGGAAATATTGCAAGATGTCCTTCCTAAACTAGATCACTAAATTGCCCCCAATGAAAAAACTCTACTACAACATGTATTTCGATCAAAAATATTAAATCAAGGGATATTTTTTTTTTTTTTGCACTGTTTGTAAATACATACCCATTACTACAGCGAAATATTTTAAAAAAAAAAAATGTAGAAGCATTTTGTGCAAAACTTATGAACTGGATTCATAGCGTATCATTATGGTAACGATTGCATTTAAATCACTCAGCCGTGTGTTCGGAGTCAGGGAGAGGTATTCAAAAGATCTTGGGGGTCTGCGACGTCATGTTGATACAATAAAGGGGTGGTGGTGATCGGAAGTTCAGAACTAGAAAGCTTAGAATCCTAGATGAAGTTTTTGTAATACCTTTACTTGAATAGGCTTTATATAACCTTATTACTCTTCTGGTTGATATTCAAAGGTTTGAAATTTTATATACTTTCACACCGTTTTGTCACTTAGAAACAATCAGCCGCCTTTTAAACTCACTAATAGCTTTTGTTCCAGATCATATAGGGGAAAGCAGCACTGCCAGGCACAACTGGGTCCCAAACGCCAGCTGTCCTTCCATTGTTGGGTTTTCCTTTTTTTAAAAAAGACAATGACGCATGGACATTCTTTCTCGGATCGTGTAGGATGTTGCCACGGCAGTGATTCACGCTTTTGGCAATATCTGACAATATATCCTTATGTTTTATTATTACAAACTCTGCACTTTGTCATACACGGCAACAACAACAATTGCTTTTGTTGGTGTCATCAGAAAACAAAAACAATTAGTTTTATAATATAAAAGAATCTTAACTTTAAATAATAGAGTCGAGAGATTACTTTTACAAGTACTTTTTCTAAGAAACAATGAATATTTTCTATGGTTGCAATTTAAGTAAGAATAAAAATAAAAACAAGTGAAAGGTGACAAGTCATTTGGCCAGTATGTTTATATGCCATTTTTGGGGGTTACATTACCGATAATAACACAAGTAAATCTTTGTAATTACGTCGGTTGAGTATGCTTTTACACAGAAGTAATATGTAAATCTAGTTAAAATTTAACATTTTAGGGAATTAAAAAGAGGCAAATCAAAAGCAATAAAGGAAAAATAAATTATCCATGTATCAGAAGTTTGAAATCGGAGAATTTTGTGATACTCTATGAATATTTTAGAAAACTGTCGCATATATCCTTTTTATTACATTGCACATTGATACGACTGAAAAGACAATCATTTAAAATTACAAATAGTACTTCAAAGACCTAATAATTATAGCTTCATTTGGTTTCTGAACAGGTATTATTTCTAAATTCCTCTATTGTGCTCTTCAAAAATTAACAAGAGATAAAATAAATAACAAAAACTCAACATATATCTATATACACATATATATTTCCCTCTCTCTGTAAATTTTTTATCGTGTATTTGATTTTGCATTCAATTGAAATATATGCATCGATGTTGGGTGGACAGCATATACAAAAATGCAGGATGATCACACATTCATTTATGAATGATAATTTTGAGCTTCTGATTTGAAAAAAAACCAGTTATTTTACAAAGGGGCAATGCGTTTACGATACGCAAATGCAGAAAAGCCATTTTATTTTCAATCTTGAAGTTTTTTAAACGTAAGAAGCTTCTAGAATGTTCCAGAATATCTCATGATCCAGTCTTTCCAAGCTAAATAGTTGTTCCGGTGGGTGATGAAATATTACGTCCGCTAATCGGAAATTTTGCATCTTGGAAAGGTTTTGAGAATTAAAGTTATATTAAATTTATTATTTCCACTTAGTAAATAATTAAAAAGTAGCATGATGTTGA
This sequence comes from Trichonephila inaurata madagascariensis, assembly GCA_019973955.1. Taxonomy (NCBI): domain Eukaryota; kingdom Metazoa; phylum Arthropoda; class Arachnida; order Araneae; family Nephilidae; genus Trichonephila; species Trichonephila inaurata. The sequence continues at coordinate 6,144 of BMAV01015526.1, forward strand.
AAGTTCAGAATCGAAATGAAGTAAAGCAAAACCCTGTCAAGAGAATTGGAATAGAAAAACCATATCACACACACACACACACACATCATATATGTATAAATACAGTCTAATACTACAAGTTTTCTCATGATTTAGAAACGAGTTGGATAAAAAAATCTTTTAATGGAACGGAATAATTAAATAATATCGTGATTATAAGTATAATAATTTTGATAAATAACTTAATTGTGGTGTGATAAGCAGTATGAATTTAATTTTCAATCCAAGTTTTAAAAATAATTTTCCATACGTTAAGGAGAAAATACTGAAAATATTTCTATTTAATATTGTCGGTATGCGACCTTCGAAGTCAATTTAGTGACCTTATTCTTTTATAAACAGTAGCACGTTCTTGAAAGATAGTAATATCTTAATTGCGAATCTTGATAAGAATTGTATCAACTTTTAGAAAGATAAAAAACTACTTTATCATTAAGCATCAACATATTTTTTTCGAATATGACAATTAGATATTGTATTTTTTATTTATAGATTTTTTTTTAAACATGTTTGAGAAGAATATTTATAAAAAAGATAATCTGAGTTTTTTCTGAGCATTTCATAGATTCATAGAACTCAAATGCTTTTACGGTATATTTTTCTATTTTTTATTATTTAAGTAGTTAATAAAATAAAATACTTTCTTGAACGAAATTATCGTAAATAATAACAAATACCTGTTGAATGTATAAAAAATTATTAGTAAAGTAAAATGTTGAAATCAACTTTATAAAATAGAATAAAAGATATAATTTTTTTTAAATGCATATACTGCATATATTTTTATATATAAATGCATATATTTTCCATACACATTGAAAAACAGAAATACACACACGCACACACACAGAGAGAGAGGGGAAAAACACATAAAATTATCTATATGTGGGCAATGTACCTCATGAAAAACAAAATCAGAAAATTATTTGTCTAATTAATAAACACATAATGTCTTATATAAAATTCAAATAAAACTTTTTATTCTGTTTTTATAAAAATATATTTCTGGGTTAGGATTATTAAGAGATTTATCATAATGAAATATAGATAGTTTTCATTATTTAAAAAGAATCAAAATAGTCCTCTATGTACGCATAAATTAATATAAATTATTAATTTTGTTGCTTAATCTATAAATAATATATTTCTCAAGCCTTCGGCTATTTCAAATATTTCAGTTTACGTAACCCATAAAAACTTGAACCATTTTTTTTAAATTGTTAAAACAAATTTTAGAAATAAATGATTTTAAAAATGCACTAGTGAAGAAAATTAAATGTCCGTTGTAGAATTAATATTAAAAAAGTACATTTAATATTCTTTTTCTGTAATAGCACTAATGCCTGTTACAGATGACTTAACTTTTCTCTAATCTTTCACAACACATTTTTTAAAAATAAAAAAAGAAAAGAAACAATGAAAAATATTACTCACCAGCTGCGTCACTGTAACTAATAACAGCGACACGCGACGCGTTTGCGTCCACAACAATATGAGTCAAAAAAGATTCCACAAAACCTTTTTCCGTTTCGAAATTGGCATTACCCACACTGCCAGATCTGTCCAACAAAAACACAATTTCGGCTTTCCCGACTAAGAAATTATTCTTCGATAAGTATTCCACAATAGCATTTTCTTCTTTGACATTAGCGATGCAGCAATTAATTAAAACGAACACGAATATCAGAATCCTTCCATCCAATAAAATCACATCATTCTTCGGTTTGTTAATCATTCTGGAACTATAAAGAATATTCGTTTTTGATTCACAGAACACGCAATATACTCGTTTGGCGAATCTCACCAACGATTCGCATTCGATTTGAAATGCGAAATTAACATGGAAAAGATATTTTAAATCGGAACAAAATCACATCTGGTTTTTCCGTTCTATTCGCCAGCCTTGCTTCGAAAGAACTTTCAAGAGCTGTTCGTCATTTCTTATCTGGCAACGATCAATTTGGTACTCTTCTGCTCTTTTTCGAATAAAGAAGCGTCGAACCTTATCGTGTCTATGTTTATATTCATAAGAAGACACAAGATATTCTTTGACCCGGAAATTATTTCGATAGGCAAGGGTTTCTCTCGCTTTCATTTCTTGTTTAGTACTTTCAAAATAACTGCAGAAGTGAGCTGCTACAAATGTTTTCCCACCGGAAAGAAATAGATTCCAATCTCAGCGGAAAGGGAAGATGATAAATTCGATGTTCCTCGTTCATTCATAGGCAGATTAAGTAGCAACAGAACATCCATTCGTAAAAAGTATTTATTCTCGTCTCTGAAAGGATTTTAAAGATTTCTAAAAGCTTTTTTTTAAATGCCATTTTTATTTGGAGTTCTATGTTCAGTAGCGCTGAAAAAAATCCGTCTATATTGATTGCAGCTATAATTTTTATTTCGTTTCAAATTTCAAATAGGGTTTGAAAATAATTGGATTTCAACGAATTGTGAAAAGTTTGTTACAAATGAGTATTATTCCTATTTTGTTTCTCTGAAACTACGTTTTGAAATGGATTTATTTTTTTCTCTTTCTCTCTCAAACAGGCATGGCTGACGATAAGTTAATTTATGCTTGACATTCAATACTTTCATTTTTAATAATACGATAAATCCCAAAGTAACATTTGTCATAATTACTTTATAAAAATGTTTATTTTTTACTCAAACAAATATTAAGATTTAAATTGGAAAACTTCAGTTAACGGCAAAAAGGAAAAAAGATTATAATGAAGCGCAACTGGAACACTGCATTCTAAATTAGTTTGTCTAATTTCTGGTACACTAAAGTAAAATTGACTTTATGTAAAATTTAGAACCATATTATATGTTGCTTAGATACTTAGAGGCATTCAAAAAGAAATTTGAAATATAGTGTTAATTTTAAAATATAGTTGTGGGTATTACAGAATTATGCAAATCTACTTTTTTAATTAAAAATATTGAATACATAAATGCACTTATGAAAATAGTTCTTAAAACCTTTTTTTATGTTTGGTTTTTTAAAAATAATAAATCCTTTTTCTGGTGATTCTCTCATAAAAAAAAATTTATGTAAATGAAGAATATATACATATAAATAAAAGTGAAGAAGTACTAGAACCTACAGTGCTAAAGCAGGAAGAAATTGGAATTCATCAGACACAACAAATGTAGATACAAAAAGTCTTTGGACTAAATTGGAGACCTATTATGATTTATAAAGCTGTCGCTGAATTAGAACAGCGAATTAGGGTTAGCAATGCTTTATGGATCCAACCTTCCCCGTACAGCAGAAATTTTCGACATAATAGAAAAAAAAAAAAGTTGAAAAGTTAAGCCTAATACAACACGTGGAAGAAAAACCTGATAATATATTGCAATGAAGCTAAGAAAAGAGAACAGTAATGAATGTCTCAAGGAGAGGAATAATAATAATAATAATAATAAAACTTACGTGTAAAATAATTACTGGAAATTGAAAATTCAACCTTCCCCAATAAGTTCCCAACGTGAAATAACGTAAAAGACTCAAATGACTACACGAGAAGGAAAAAAACCAGGCCCCACCGGGTTTTTTTTGAAATTAAAAAAAACCACAAAATTTTTTTTTAAAAAAAACCCAAAAAAGGAAGTTTTAAATACGATAATGAACAAAGTTAAGAACAGATAAAATCAAATAGAAATATATTACAAAGTAAATATATTTGGGATGATTATATACTAATAAATTTTTTGCAATTAAAAAAAAGCAAAAAAATTTTTAAAAAATATTTTTTAAATAAACTAAATAAAAGGGAATTTTTTAAATAAAATATTGAACTAAGATAAAAATATTTTTAAATTAGAAATGAAATTATTTATAAATAAATTTATTGGAAAATTTGTATTCTAAACAATTATTGAAAAAAATTCACAAAATTACTTTTTTTTTAAAATGTTACTTAACAAATCATTGTTTTTTTTTATAAAATTTAAGATAATATTTCTAAATATTGATAGGTGTAGGTTCACCCCAAAAGGATTTTTATAATTTTAAAAATCAAATGAGTCTTTTTATAAAAATACTTAACAGCAAATTATTCTTAACATTTGATTAAAGGGCCCCAAAAGTTAGCTGACTATTATTATAATTAGTTTTACTAATTTTAAAAAAGGGGAAAATAATTAAGGTTGAACAAAGTCTACTATATATTACTAAATATAATTAAGTCATCTATGTATCTAAAAAAGTAAAAGTTTCATAACAAATACTTTCATTTTCAAAAAAATCAAGTAATTTTCTAAGCAGTTGCAGTTCCCCCCTTTTTTGTGGAAAACCCTTTTAATTTGCTGATAAAAAGCGTTTTATAGAAAATAAAATTTTTTTTTAATTTTAATTCATTATAAAAATTTATTATCATATTTCAATACCCCTATTTAAAAAATATTTGCTGTATGCTATTTTAAGAATCTTAAACATGCTTCTATATCTATGGAACTAAATAAATCTTCAAAATCATGTATACAAAAAAATTTTTACCGATATATTTAAATGATGTCCTACTATTCTTAAAAATTTTAGAACTATCAATTTTGTCTTGTAGATTGAATAATATTTTTTTTGGTTTTTTCCCCGGAAGTGTAATATTTTTTAAAACCATTCGTAATAGTTCTAAATTTAACAGGAATTTTATGAAATTTAGGAGTTAAAAAATATGGGGAATTTAATACCCAAAATACGTAAATCTTTTTTTTATAAAAGTAGAGATTCGAAAAAAAATTTCTTTTTTGAATTAGTTTTTTAAAAAAGCAAATTATTTTGAAAATGTTTGTTTAGCATATTAGTAAAAAACCATTTGCAAATAATTGCAAAATTCCCTACTTTTCGAATAAACAATGATAAAGTTCTTTTAGGCCCAATTGGTTTTATTATTGTAAGTTATATCATTATCGGTTTTATATTTAAATTTTTCAATAGCTCTTTTTAATATTTTTGCATTTAAATTCTTTAAAAAAGCTCAATGGGAAGACTGTATTTAATAGCTATTTTTGAAAAATGAAATTACTAATACTTTAGAAATTTGTTTTTTAATAGCATTATTATTGTTAAGATCATTAATCAAAAACTAGTTCCTTTGGACATTATATCTCAAAGAGTATTTTTTTTACTATATTTAAATTAGGTTCCCAAATGCTTGTGAGGATCATTTATATATTCAAATAATTTTACAATTGCAAACAAATTTTTATTATTTTGAAATCATTAATATTTAAATTTTAAATTAAAAAATTTAAACTACCTATTTTTTTATTGTATTTAAAAGCCTTCTTAATGCAAACGTTATTTATAGGCAGTCAATGAACATACTTATTAAATATTTTTAAATTTAAAGTTATTATAAGATTTTTCATGAATATATGGTACAATACTCAGTAGGACTATTTACTAAATCTATGTCTTTAATATTGAATTTATGAATGAGAAAATTAACAATATCCAAAATAGTAAATACAGCTTTTAAAAACATACTTTTGAGGATATCCTAGTATACCCAATTTCTTTTTTTTTTAGACCAAACATAAAATCTTAATTTGTTTAATGTTAAAAGACTTTTTAAAATTGTGAAAAAAACTTTTTAATTTTTGAATCTATCCCACTGGGCCCTTTAGTTCTCCCCCTTCCCATTACTTCTTTTCATACGTTTAACAAGAGAAAATCACTATTATAAAATAATTTTGTAATCAGAATGTTGAATACTAAGTAAAACATTTTTTTCCCAAAATGAATATTTCAAACCATATAGATATATATTTTATAAAAATTAATAAAATGGCCAAACAATTTTTTGAACATGTGGTACTATTCCCGAGAATAGAAATATCAATATTATCAAACCCTGTATGTGAAAGTCCTGTTCAATTTTTTTAATATTGTTTTAAAGTTGTAATTTTGGTATTTGATCCATGAGATTAATAGAATATTGATATTATTACTTGTTTGGGCAATATATTTAAAATTACAAAAACTTCAACAATAAAAAGCAATTGAAGGTTTTTTCATAAGAAAAATTTTTGGGTGTAATATCATAGTGCTCTATATTTAACATTGGGCATGTTTTACATCTACTATTTTACATTTATTATAACAAAAAAAATTTTGTGTTGATCTAGCCTAGTAATATATAATCATTTTAATTGTGGGAAAATTTAAAAAGATTATGAGAGTTTAAATATATTTTAAAATTTTTGGTCAAATATTATATTCCTTTTAAACAAGTAACTATTTAATCCTGTTTTTTATCACTTCATTGAAAAGTTTATCATATTATAGGTGACCAACTATCAAATATAGTCAAGTCCGCAAAGTTGCGGAGAGATGCGCAAGAAAACTAATTTTAGCAGTAACATTAAAAAAATGGAATGTAAATGGCTAATAAAGAAATTATGTAAATTATACATACATATCTTATTTTAAAACTAATTTAGTTCTCTGGTTTTAAATAGTTTTTTTTTTTTTTAATAATTTAGAACGCTTTTAATTTGAATTCTTTTAAATTCTTTTTTACTTGTGGTGAAATTAATGACAAATTAAGAATATTTTTACTACTAAATTATATATTTTAAAAGAAAAATTCTATATAAAAGTCATCTTATAAAAGTGGCTAAAAGAAAAGGCTACGCTTATTTAAATAATTTTACAAATTAGTAATGAATACAGCATATATATAAGTTAACAAACATTAAAATCAGAATTTAACTAATAAAATAAACAATAAATCTATATGAAAAAAATTTAACGAAGGAGCATATTTTAGTTAACATTAGAGCACAAAAATGAAATGTTTCTTAAAATGTTTAGAAAGCATTTTGAGAAAAAATTTTTTAAAGTTTTAGATATCCGATATTTTGGTTGGTTGATTTTACTTTCAAAGTAATTCTTTTAAAAATATATAATAAATCTTCAAAATATTTATATCAATAACATTTAAAAAAATGTGCATTTAGAACAGAGGTTCAAAAACTATTCTGACTCATTGACCCCTTGCCATGTTTTTCCGTCTTTGGGTAGACCCTTGCTTATAAAATTAAATTTTTGCACATTGATCAACTTAAATATCTTTTTGACAGTTGTTACAGAGCTACTTACTTAAAAAGATTAAAATTTTTAACTGTAGTGAAGTATAGTGTTTAAAACTTAAGAAAAACATGTTAATTGTAATTTTAAATTTCAATTTAATAATACATAAAATAATTGAGCAACATATAAAAATGCTTTTAATAGAGGGATAAATCTGGCACTTCAGTAACAAATTTTTAACATTTGACATCAATCTTGTCAAGTTTAACCTTAAATTTCTTTGGTTAGTGGTGTCCAGTCTTTTTTTCTGTCTATCATAGTCAAAGCATTCCAAATCTAGATTCAAAATCTGAATAGAGGTCATTTAAATGAACGCAAATACAAAAACATTACCCTGGCAGATTGTCTGTGACAAAATGAGAAACTGAGAAAATTCCCAACGTCCAATATTATACTCCTTTAGCTTAATTCTGGCAAGAAATGCTGAAATGATGGTCTTTGTTTTAATAAAATATATGCTGTCCCCTTGTAACTGAGCAAATTAAGCTCATTAAATTTAGTAAATAAATCTGTTAAACAAATAAAATTTGGTTTCCCCTTTCTTACATCTTCTTTTAAAATTAAAGTCACGATGTGGTTAAATAAGAGCCTCTATCGTAGACCCCTATTTACTCCTCACGGACCCCTAAATTATTTTTTGCAAGTCGTCATAGACCCTTTTGGGAATCATTGGTTTAAACTAACGAATTTTAGATTTTTTTTTAAAAAAAAATTAATGCCATTATATTTATTTTGATATTAAATTCAGCTACATTTTCCCAAACAAGCTCATGAAATATTTTTATAATTCTTTCGCAATAATGATTAAAAAAAATCTTAGACCACATCTGTTGACTGACAAACATATTACAACCACCAAAAAATTGTAACTCTTAGTTTTCGTCGACAAAATATGTCAGTATCAATCTGTTGAAAAATTAGCATCAAACAACGTGAACACAGTCTCTGATATTGAAAACGAAAACAGATAAAAAGTTTTTTTGTGCTAGACCTTTCACCGTTCAGAACACAACAAAAAATGTTCTTTCTATGGCGTTAAAAGAAACGTCTGGGAAATATCAGCGATTGCGTCTTTCATAGTTACAGTCACAGTGCTTACTGCTATGTGGCAACAAACAGAAAATACGTAAATCGTTTGACAATTAAGAATATTTTTTAGAGTAATATTCTAGAATCTTTTAATACGGAATGATGGAAGAATGTCAAAGACGAAGGCCGGGGTAGAAATCGTTATTTTTGTTGCGCAACATACCTTGTTTTCCATAAACAATGCAACAAATTAAGTGGGCAGATGGTTAGTATAAATAATGGTCGCTGTGAGGCTTGGGATCATATTCTCTTTTAGGAGCATATTAGCAAGCTATTGGTTTAATTATGGCGGTTGCTTCATCTATTTTGTTCCTCTTTTTAACGGCAACTGTTGGTAAGTGGTTCAATTTCTGTTTTAAATTAAATTGATTCTAAAAAAAATGGCTTTTATTTTTAATTTGAAACGTGCGAATTAAAGAAACAAAAACTGCATTCAAACTTTCAGAAAATAGTTAAAATTTTAATTTTTGTCATGATTTTAAATAATTAAAAATATTATTTGTTAGGCCTCTTTTCAAGATCATAGATATCGATTGTATAAAATTTCAATTCTGCAGAGCTTCTTGAGTTTTCTGAATTCTAAATCTGGAGTTTTTCTGCTCGAGGTCAGGTTAGTTTAAATTACAGTATCTTAAATCAATTGTAAGAATTTGAAAAGGAAAGTTAGATATTGTTTAAAGTAATTATCTAGTGAAAATTAGAATTTTGGCTGCGAATGCCCTTATTAATATTTATAGTTACTATAATGGGATATTTATACTCGGTTAAATATACTCTTATTGCAATTGAATGCTTATAATCGGATACATAATATAAGATGATAGCTCAATATTAAACTACATGCAATTGTTTCAGATTTGATTCATTAATAATAAATTTTTGTGCGTGTTTAACTTTCAAATCTTATTTCAATTGATATTTCAGAAAAACGCATTTAAAACACTACATTACCATTCCAGAAATAACAACATATATACCATCTCTTTTTTTATCTGTCATTTAAACTAATTTTCTTTCTAAATTCCTGTTTTCCAATCCATTTTTTCAAATTTTTAACATTTTAAGTCTTTTTAATGTTGGCATAAGACGCTTGAAAATTTTCAAAGGACTTTGAAAAGATATATTTTCTTATGCAAAGATATAGCATATTATAAAACGTAATAGATATGCATATAGTATACAATTTAATGCATACAGTAATACATAATGTACAACGTTTGTTAAAAATTAATTGTTTATTTTACAAATTAAAAAGATCTGGACAAATTTTCAAGATTGAAAAATTAAAAATTTGAAAAGTAGAAATTCTGAAATTTGTGTTATTAATGAATCCTTTGATAGGAGAATAAAATTGTGAGATGCGCAAATGTAAGGGTGACTTTTTTTAAATTGAGAGAAATCTCCTCTTTTCTTTTTAAAATCCTTTTTTTTTTAGAGTATTTCTTTAAGTTAAACAATTCTCATAGTTAAGCAAAATCGGATGTGAAAAAATCAAAACATAAAATTTCTCAACTGCTTGCTACAACGAAGTGAAAAATAAACACATTTTTGAATCAGAGGGAATTAAGTATTTTGTAAAATAACATTCTATGTGAGAAAAGTATTTTTTTTCCCACACACGCAATTCCTACTATTAACTCACACTCTCTATTTATTTATTTATTTGTTTATTTATTTTGGCGGAATTTTCAATCGTTAATAAAATACATTTTAAAGCGCTCCATTGAGCTGAAATTTAATATACATGATTATTTTGGATGACAATACAATAATTTAATTGTAATTAATAAAAATTAGTTGATTAAAACTAATTATTTAAATAATTATAAATACAGCCACGTTGGCGACTTAGCGACCCTTTTGGCGACTTGAAACAGTTTTTTTCTCATGTTTTTAAAGCATTCAGTTGAACTGAAATTTTATAGACACGATTGTTTTGGATAACAATATAATACTTTAATGATAATGAATAAAAATTAATCACCACTGAATGTTGTGATTCTGTCCTATGTATATACATATTTATATTAATTGTAACTATTTAATAAAAAGTAGCTAAAATAAAATTTTTCTTTGTTGATCTAAGTAGGAATTGACTTAATTTTTTTTTTTTATATTGCTTGTTTTTATCATTATATTCAAAATTTTAAGTGTAGATAGACAACAATCAAGAATCTTCCAGAACGAGGAAAACACAATAATTTTGTTTGGAGAGTTTTAAAAGTCTTTTATGATTAAACGAGGGAATATAAATTGCTTACCTCAAGCTTTTCAAAATCTGCTTACCAATTCCGCTTAAAGCTGCAGAAATTTTAGAAATATCTCTGGACATACAGCGACAGAAATTTAAGTGAAATCGATATTTGTAACGTAACATATGAAAAGTGTTTTTAAATTATAACAGTGAAAACGAGAGAAAAGATATTTAAGCGTATGATATGAAAAATATTTAAAATTAGGAAATAAAAATTAAATTTTAATGGAGAATATAAAATGTTTTGTATGTGTGTAAATAATAATTACTGTATATGTCTTTATAATTGAAAATAATGTTTTCAATAAATTTTTCTCATCAATTCCAGAAGATTATTTGAATGGTCTGGTGACATAATTTCAAAAATACTTTGAATTTTCAAGTATATTAGTATCATTTTACACAATGATTTTATGCAAAGTGAAACTTTTAAAATTAATATCTAACAGATAAAAAAAAGTAATATAAGAAATTTTTTTAAGTCATTTCCTACTTTGAATGGATGAATAGAAAGTATTTTACTAACAATTGAAAACTTGAACAAGATATATATATATATATATATATAATTGGGAGAGAGTGAATTATTAGTAGGAATTGAAAAAAGAGCATGATTTGTCTACATCGTTGTAACAATGCACACCCGGTTTGGCTAGTTTGACTGAAAAAATTTTTCGACGCCAACTTTTGTTATTGTTTTAAAGGTTACAATGTTACAGCAATGGAGACGAATCTACTTTGGCGTCAAAAATTGGTAATTAATTAATTGATATGTAAAAAAACTGTTAACATCAAGTGCCATCCACTACAAGTTTAAAAAAATTTACTCGAACTTGATTGGATGAATATAAAATATTTTATTAACGATTGAAAATTTGAACAAGATAAATATATATATATATATATATAGAGAGAGAGAGAGAGAGCTAAAATAGTAGGAGTTGAATATTAACTCTGCAAAATTAAAATGCTATGGTAATGAAGAAGACTAGTATAATCCAATATTTCTACAAGTTTTAAATATTCATCGACAAAAATCGACATTTTTTTTTCATTATTTGTTTTTCATTTTTTTTTAATTCATTTTATGTAGCTATACTGTCACGGCTTTGTTTTACCAAGGATATTTTTTATCAAATTCAGTAAAAACTTCAACAGTTATTGAATTAACATTGTTTCGATTTATTTTCAGCGTCAGCTGGAGAACCTGTCGTTAACTGTTCGGCACCCCGATCACCGGACCATGGTCAAGCATTCCTATACCAAGATGGAAGAGTAGTGAAGTTTGTTTGTGAGCCCGGATACAGTCTCTTGGGAAAAGAAATTGTTCGATGTGTGGAGGGGGAATGGGAAGCTGGCACTCCCACTTGTATAGAAATAGCTGGTAGGTTTTTTCTTCAATCTGACTTAGATTTAAATAAATTTGAAATTATTTCATAATAACACATCTGTGAGCATTGGAAAACAACGTTCGAAAAAAAGAATGCAGCTAATTAAATGTTCTTGTTAAGTATTGAAATCAAGCTGTGTTAAAAGTCTTTTTACATATTAATTTTTCCTTTTTAATATTTTAAAGAAAATTTATTAAAAAAGCTTTTTATGAAGCAAAACTTACCCCAAAGGGTTTGCTGGGGTTTTTAAAGATGCTGTATTTTACGACTGAAAGTGGGCAACAACCCCGAAGCCCAAAGGGTGGGTGATGAGATGTTTCGCCCAAAAATCAGTCTGAAGAAACCCCAGTTTAATTTTCCCCAAACAAACTTGTTTATTTTTACCCCCGAAAGGGGTGAAAAGGGTGAGTCGAAATTTTTCCCCCGGTTTGAACCCCCACCTGGGATGGGGAAAACCGAAAACACCATTCAGCCTCTGGGGTTTTTAAAAAAACACTCTTAAAAATCATAAATATCTAAGTTATAGCATTAAGTGTTCGATATTGTATTGAAAAACATTCTTATAGATCTCACCTCTTGATTTAAAGACAAGACAGAACTTGAATTTCTAAAATTGAATTAGAATTGTATTTATGAATTTCCGCTAAACCCATTTTTTAGTGGATCTACTCAACAAAACAGACATGTTTGAAAGATTTCTATGAATATAAAAAGAATATACCTGTCAAATTTCAAGTCTGTAGGTCTACTTTAAATATAAATTTACAAAGTGTCCCTAACCCCCCGCAGCCCCTTTTGGGGTCGATTTTCAAAACCCCCCAGCGAAACTTTACTCCAGGAAAAGGAAAAAAGGCTGCCGATTTTAAATTTTTGGTTTTTAAAATTTGAAAAGTATTTAGCTATATTGCTCATTACAACCCACTTTGAGGATCGATTTTCTCAAAACCCGTTCTTAGCGTTTTACTCCCAAAAGGAACAAGGCTCCTTTTAAAATTTTTTGCTTAAAGGGTTTAAAAAAAATATTTTTCATTTTTTTCCCCCTTAGGATGATTTTTAAACCCCCTTTTTGGGAAATTTTTAAAAGGAACAACGGAAAAATTTTGTTTAAAAGTTTTAAAAAAAATATTTTTTTTTTCTTTCAACCCATTAATTTTTTAAGTTTTGGTTTTATAGGGAAAAAAATAATTAAATTTTTTTTTTAAAACGAAAATTTTTAATTCCATTCAAATTTAAATTTTTTAAACTTTTAGGTTTTCCAGAAAAGAAAATCCAATTTAAATTCTTTAGTTTTAAAATTTAAAAGAAAAATTTTCAAAAAACCCAGTTTCTTTTAAAATTTTTTTCGAATCTTTACCCAAAAAACAATAATTTTTTTTGTTTATTTGAAAAAAAAATTTTTATTTTAATTTACCCCATTAACGTTTTTAAATTTTGGAATTTTTTTTAGGAAAAAC
>BMAV01015527.1:0-16226 GCA_019973955.1 Trichonephila inaurata madagascariensis
AAAGCCAAAACGTTTAGTGGAAAGTCTACATGCTTATTTTTACTCAACAAATCATCCTTTTTAATGGACATTTTAATATAACACTGGCATATTTATGCCGATTAAATATAATGCTCTAAAATTTCTAATCAATCACTTCAACAACATCATACACCACAACATGTGTGATTTATGCGATAAAGCTTCTCCTAATCAATTAAATTTAAGTAAACATTTATGTATTCATACCAACAAAAAACCATATTGTTGTGAAATTTGTAAGAAGGCATTTTCTAACAATTGTTATTTAATTAAACATTCACGTATTCATACCAACGAAAAGCCATATGACTGTGAAATTTGCAAAAAGGCATTTGCTCAAAAAGGTGCTTTAACGATCCATTTACGTATTCATACCAATGAAAAACGTTTTGTTTGTGAAATTTGTAAAAAGCCCTTTTTTACCAATAGTGCATTAAAAGAGCATTTCCATATTCATAGCAATGAAAAGCCATATGTTTGTGAAATTTGCAAGAGGGCATTTTCTCTAAGAAATACTTTAAAAATCCATATGCGTACTCATACCAAAGAAAAGCCTTATGTTTGTGAAATTTGTGAAAAATTATTTTCTCAAAGTCCTGCTTTAAAAGTACATTTGCGTATTCACACCAAGGAAAAGCCTTATGTTTGTGAAATTTGCATGAAGGCATTTTCTGTAAGTTGTTCTTTAAAAAGGCATTTACGAATTCATGCTCATGAAAAATGTTAAACTTGATCAATTTGACAATATGGAGTGATCTCCCATTAGTTTGAAGCATCATTTAATTATTCATCAGAAATAATAGCTGCTTTAGTATTGTTTAAATGTGATTATGGCTATTATATGATACTCATATTTGTTTAATAATTATGTAAACAAAGTAAATGTTATTGCCTATATTAATTTTATAAGGAATGTAGACTAAGAAAAATTTTAAGAAACTTGCAGTTTTAGAAATTTTAAAAGATAAATTGAACAGAAATATCTAATCAAGCTGATTTTCTGTAATAAATTGTTGTATTATGCTCATTTTAGAACTTTCTTTTCTGTTTTGATTCATAAGATAATTCCAGATTAAAGGAACTTTCACTCGAAAATATGTTGTTAAAGGCTACTCAAAAGAAATGCTGAAAAGAAATTCTGAAAATAGAAGAAAGTATTATGTTTTGACAAAGTAATGCAATTTTTAGTTTTTTTTTAGTAATCTCAGAACCACATAAATTGTTGCAGAAAAAATTAAATGTTTGATTTTTTCTAAATTATATATTTGCATTGAAAATTTTTTATGTATGTGTCTTATAAATAATGATTGTAAAAGCTATGTTAACGTTAATTTATGTATGAAGTTAAAATAGCCTTATATATGCAGTTGGATGCTGATTTAACAAGTTAATTGACACTGAACATTTTATTTGTTAATTCGGGGTTATTCATAATATCAGGGTCGAAGGAAATATTATTTTTTTGTACTTACCTTTTGGAAATTTCATAATAGGCAACCACACAAAAATTTCCATAGTTAGAAATCACAAACTTCTAATTCAGCAGAGCTAAAAATACTATTAGCAAATTATTACTTGCTGGTTAATCGGAAATTTTAAAATATTGACTAATAAATGTTCGACAATCTTTTTGATTCCTGATTCGAAAGAGTTATTTTTTGATTTTATGCTGGGGAGAAAATACTGAGTACTTAACATCCTCCTGCATAATATGTTTTCATAGTTTACAAACAATGTAAAGCATTATAAAATGTTAAGTTTTGATTAGAGTTTCATTATCAATTTCTGCATAAAAATCGCTACACATTCGTTTCTAACAATCTACGGTGCTTCACAACTTTTCAAAAACAAAATTTTCTGCTAAACCATATCAATAATAAACCTCACTTTTCTTTAAAAAAAAAGAGCAAATGGTATAATCTCTTAACATATTTCCTGCATTGTGGAGCGTGATGTCTTATTCACAAAACTCACATGGTGGGTTACACTCATGACTCTTTTACACTTTTTAACATTGGGTTGTCTAACTGAAATGCTGAGTTAGTGTAAGAATGTAGTACAAAGCACCCCACGCTTTTACCACAATGACATCAATTTTCTCGTTAATCATTATATTCTTATATTAAGAATTATTTTTTTACTTTGATTTAACATAAAAGCGTGTTTTTTAGTTTTTTTAAGCTATCATTTATTTTTCGTTTTTTAGTTTGATCTACAATAAAAGCATCCTTTTTTAGTTATTTTTTAACTATCATTTATTCATTGATGAATTAATCTTAAATGCATCATTTTTTAGAATATGGAATACCCATTGACATCCTATCAATGCATTGATACGGCCTGGTTTGCAAAATGTAGGATCAGCCAACTGAGGGAATCTGGAAGAGCTAAATTTGAAATATTTCATGTGAAAGAAGATGTTAAGTCAATAATATTTTTCACTAAAAAGAGCTCAATATTCTCTCTGAAACTTGCATCAGTATTACACAAAAGTACATTTTTTGAATCGAAGAGTTTATAAAAAATTATTTAATCCGGTGAAATCTCTGAATCAATTCTCAGATGTTTTGGTAAATTAAAGCAATGAATGATATTTCATTCCACAAATGTGATGAGAAAATTTAGAAAAAAACAGACTTTATGTCTGAGTTAAGCAATTAGAACTGTGCTTCTCAAACTTTCCATATCTGGGACCCAATTTTCAGTCATAATTTTATCGCACCCCCCCCCACAAAACAAAATGTATTGAATGCAATAATGATGTACTTCGACGCGCTAAAGCTACAATGTGACTTTAATGTTATAAACCACACATATTATCAATATATATATTACATTTTGTATATGACAAGCCCATGGAAGTCAGTAGTAATTACTAAACTTGCTTTTAATTTAGTATTGATAAATCAATTATTAAATACTTTTTGCCGCACTGAAACATTTATAAGTATCTTATATCAGTGTGAATATGTATTTTATTTTTTATCATATCAGAATGTATTTTGTTTTGCTTCCTTTCAGTAAATTAATAATATTTTAAATCTTATTTTGAACTTTTCGATAAGCTTGCACCCCCATGTAGGGTTATCATGCCCCTCCCCTCTAAGGAGGGTGCACTCCACAGTTTTAAAACATAAATTTTTTTTTCAATTCCTACTATTAGCTCACACTCTCTATAAAATTTATTTTTTTATCTTGGTGGAATTTTTAATCGTCAAGAAAATACCTTTTAAAGTGCTCAATTGAGCTGAAATTTTATATACATGATTATTTTGGATGACAATACATTAATTTAATTATAATTAATAAAAATTAATTGATTAAAACTAATTATTTAAAGAATTACAAATACAGCTACATTGGCATCATTTTTAGCAACTTGTGTCAAAACTTGAAAATGTTTTTTTTCTCACGTTTTAAAGCATTCAGTTGAACTAAAATTTTATATACACAATTGTGTTGGATGACAATACAATACTTTAATGATAATTAATAAAAATTAATTACCACTTAATGTTGTGATTCTGTCATATGTATATGCATATTTATATTAATTGTAGCTATTTAATAAAAAGTAGCTAAAAAAAATTTTTTCTTTGTTGATTTAAGTAGGAATTGACTTAGAATTTTTTTTTTTATATTACTTGTATTATATCCATTTTCAGAAAAACTCGGAAGTGTTTATATTATAGTAAGAAATTGCTAACGCAAACATTTTCGCTTTTATAGGGTTGTAATGGTATATGGAATTAGTCGCCAAATCTTGAAATGGAAAATGGAATTAGTCACTAAAATTAATGAAATTATTGTATTGTCATCGGTCCTTGACAAGTGTGCAAAATTTTGAATTAATCTGACCTTCTAAAGCGGGTAAAAATATTTCATTGTTGAAATAAATTGTTAATTTGGGGTTTATTATTCGTTAAATAGGGGTTTTTGGCCTTCATTTTAATGTGAGAAAAGAAAAAATTCATCAAATCAGAAAATGTGTCAAATAAGGGTTTGTTAAATCAAGGTTCATCTGTATTTCAAGTTGTTCAAGTTCCATTCAACTTGTCAGTTTAAAAAGTTAAACAATTTTTTCTTTCTTAGATTCAACAAATGTAATAAAAGCATACTTATAATGTAATTTGTACTCTTGTGTGAATAAAAGCATTTGATTTCTGTACATATTGTTTCATGTTTCATCTATGCTAAAATATGTTTGCTAAATTTTTAATTTGAAAAAATATTTTTTCACTATTTTTATTAATATTAAAAACACGTGATTACAAATATATGTCAGATATAATCATCCTTATTTAATCTACGGGTACACTTTTTTTTTACTTGAAAAGTAACACAACTGGAAAAGTTCTATATATTTTGTACCTTTGAAATAATTTCTAAGTATTTGGACATGTTATAGCAGAAAAATATTTTAATCTTCTTCAAAATTCATATGTGAATTTTTTATTTGTGAATGATTTGGCAAAAGTAAAAATACCTGCATGTTTATAAATTCTGAAGAAAAGGAAGTTTTGGAGAAGAATTGTACGCTTGTAAAGGAAAATTTTCATAAAACACAAAAATTGTAATTCAATGCAGAGAGAGATCATCTTGAAATGAAAATTTATTATGAAAATATACTAAATTATGTGCTAAAACTGTTCTTGATATCAGTAAAATATTTTCTTGTAGCATTTATCTGTAATATTTTTTTCTTAGATTAATTTTTATGCAATAACAGAAAGTTATTTATTTATTTCTCTTCATTTAAGGGACATTTGTGGAATTTATTTTTACAAAATATTTGAATATGAACCATTAGAATTCCCTTTCCACATATAAAGGGTATATAAGAACTACTGTAAAGCAATCGAATTTCAACTGAAACTAGTTTTCAGTGCAGTTTTCTCATTCTCTTCACATATCAGCACAGAATAATAAAAATTAAATTCTTTAAAAATATTTTATTTTAAATGAACTGATTTTTTTGGAGGGGGGTTAAGGCATGCACACATCAGTTTTATTGAAAATGTGTACTGTATAATTTTGTGTTCATTTGGTATGGGCAAAAAATAACTATCATTTATAACTTCTCGTAACTCATTTTAATACATTGAAGCTATACATTTTTTTAATCTTCTGCTAATGTCACACAGTTTCCATTTAATACAGAGCTGTATCTTCTAAAATAAGTAAATCTTTCGCAAACAATGTCAAGGTCCTTTTATTACATTCCAAAGCCTTCAGAATAATTTTATGGATAGCAGTGCACAGAGAAGATAATAGTTCGCGGAAAGACGTATATGTGGCGACTGGCAGTATCTAAATAAGCCAGTAACAGCTTCCGGACAGCGTTGATCACTTTTGTCTAGTGGTAATGTTACGCTGCTATGAATCCTGGTGTCGTGGGTTCTGTCTCCGAATTCACCACCACATTGGTGACCTTAGCTGAAAAAGAAGAAAAAATCTACCTTCTGATCTGTCGTAGTGCCATCTTTGATTGCACCAAGAGCAATCAAAGTCGCCAGACCCACTTGACGCAGTAACCAAAGTCGTGCAACATCACCAATTAATATCAACCACTCACACGCTCACCATAACAAATATATTGGTCGTTCGCCGACTCACTGATGGGGGAGTACTGTAGCGCTATCTTCAAAAGCCAGTAACAGCCTCCGGACAGCGGTGATCACTTTTGTCTAGTTATGTTACGCTTCTACGAATCCTGGCGTCGCGGGTCCTGTCCTCGGATGCACCTCTACGTAGAGTTTAGCATAAGTTATATTCATTTCCAATCAATAAGTACATGTATTAGAAAAACAAAATTATATTCACTTTGGATTAGCATTTATTTCCAGCAATAATTAAATTATTTGTGGGATATTTTTTAAAATCTTCCGTGAGAATGGTGTAGACGGGTATATATAGGCAACCTTTTTTCTGTGGCTTGCCTAACCAAACTATCAATATATGACGTGCCACCAGGAATTTTGAAAAAATTTCCCATTCGCCATTGTTAGTTAGACCTCTATTCCATACGGGAAAGAATGAGGTCAATATTAGATTTACATTTTATAATACGTTAATTTTGTATCATTGAAAGATATTTCATAAAATAAAAATAAGCAGTATAAAATATAACAACTTTTAAAATAAAAAAATAGACAACCTAAAATATAAGTTCAGCCGATCCTCTATATTGCGAATTTTTCTATGTAACGAACTTTTTCCTCGAACCAAGAACATTTCACGATTTTCTTCGTAAAATAACCTCCCAATAGGAAGAGCATTTTCTATATAACGAACTTTTTCTCTTGTGATACAGTTTTTTTTTTCCCCTATTTTTAAAGTATTTCTGGACATTTCAAGTTATTCTCTCTTTTAACACATTTTATGGAGGTTATAAAATGGTTGGTTTATTTAGGGGCCTAACTCGCCGAGAGCAATAAAATTTAGGGCGTTTCATCCAAGTGCTACCGTTAACCCCCATTGTCCAGTTCACTAGAAATATCTTCGATATCTCCTTTCACCTTCAGTGGAGTTGCCTCCTGTCCTTGAATTAGTCTCCGTTCATTTGTAGTGTTGATCAGTCGTGCTTCTAGCTCGAAAATATCAAAACGTAAGTTTTTGAATATCAAAGAAAACAAAATTAGTTTTTCAGGAAGTGGATAAAGTCCTTAAGAAAAAGGATATCGCTTTAAAATTTGGTATTCTTCCAAATAGCTGATCAACTCTTATAAGAAATCGAGAAAAGTTACAAAACTATGATTCATAGCGCGAATTCCTGTTCAAAACATTTAAGAACATGTGTCTATGAAGATTTCGAGGAGGCAGTTTTGAAGTGGATACACACATTGCGAGGTAAAAATGTTCCGTTCTCTGGACCTTTCGTAACAGAGAAAGCTCTTCAATTTGCAAAAGCATTGAGATACAACCAATTTCTAGGTAGCAGTGGATGGCTAGAAAAATCTAAAGATAAGACAAGGAATTGTAGCAAAAGTGTTATCTTCGGGAAAGTAAAGATGTTGATAATAATGATATTAAAAATTGGATAAAGGAGACACTGAGTAAATTTTTATAAGACTATAAGCCAGAAAACATCTTTAATCCAGAAGAGACTACTTTATTTTTTCAGTGTTTGCCTCAAAAAACGTTAGTGCTTTGGAGGGAAACATGACAATGCAAGAATAACTGTTATGTTAGGAGCAAATATGACTGAAAATCAGAAATTATAGGAAGAAACAAAACTCCAAGATGTTTCAAAGACGCAAAATCTTTGGAAATTGATTATGATTAACAAAAAATCTTGGATGACATCAAAAATTTGTGAAAATCGAATTCAAAGGTAGGACAAACATATGGTTAAAGAGCGTCGCAAAATTGCTCCTTTAGATTATTCCTCCGCCCATCCGAAGGAAATCAACCACAAATTGAAAAATGTTAGTTTTTTACTTGCTACCAAACACTACATCAAAATTGCAGCTAATGGATCAGGGGAATACAAAAAATTTTAAGTTACACTCATCGCAAAAGGATACTGTGATAAGTTATCTTTACAAATACCAATTTACGGATTATTTGAGAAATTTAGAAAACGCGTGGAGCTTTGATGTAACAAATCGTACCATTCGTAACAGTTTAGCCAAAGCTGGATTCTTTGTCAGCAGTGAGAGTTCGGCTTGCATGGGAGACGAAGACAATATTCCCTTAGAGCAGGGGTATCCAACCAAATGTTAGGGTTCATGTATGCCACTAGATGGCGCTATTTAAATTATAAGGTGTGTATTATTGTGTTGTTTACGCGGGAGAATGAAAAAGCAACGATTTGAAGGAGGCTGTACGAACCATTCGCTCTATGTTAGCTCTATGTTACTTTTCTTATATCAATTGTTAAAATAAAGCCATTTGAAAAACATCAACATAGAATAGTGAAAGTACCAGGCGAGATATATGAAGAGATAAGTCATTTTGAATAATATTTTTGATAATAATTGATATTTGAAATTGTTATTAGGACTTATAGTGCATTTAATTGCCTAGAACGAATTTGAATGAAAGAACTGAATTATCTTTGATTTCATGATTTTACTGCATATTTTTTATTATTGATTTGGATATTTTGGTGAATAAATTTTTGATTTGAGCGAAACAGAGAAAGCTCAAATGACTGAAATTCGAGCAGCCAGAGGTCGTGTAAAGGCATCTTTGACCAGGCTAGAAAATACTTTTGGTAAGATAAATACTCGAAATGAAATTTCTATTCGGTTATCCAGATTGGATGACTTATTAAAGGAATTCGAACGATTAGATTCGACTTTGAGTTTAAAGGAATCTGATCTCCAAAAATTCGAAGAAAGATATTTTAATTTGAATGCAAAATTTAATGATAAATTAGATGAATTAAATGCTCGGAATCAAGGTAGAACACAAGCTCAGTATGAGTTCGATTACTTCGAACTCAAATGTTAGTAATTTTTTAGTTACCAAGATTGAGCATGCAAAATTCACAGCTTAGTGGTAATTTTGCTGACTAGATAAATTTTTAAAGATTTATTTGTTTCACTGTGCATTCCCTCGCGTCAATACGAACATTGAAAATTCCAGTATTTGAAAGGTCTACTTACTAATGAGCCAGCTTCGTTATAATTAAGCGGCTATTCTCATATCTAATGACCTGTATGAAGAAGCTGGCAAAAATTGTTGATAGGTATATGACAACAAAACAAATTGTTCGAATACATCAAAACGTTTTGATCAGTAAAAACCTATTTCCGAAGCTAATTGTTTAATTTATGTAAGTTATTGGACAATAAGTGATGTGAATGTCTAATGTTTTAGGTGAGCAAGCTTCTAGTAAAGACTGCTGGTTAATTTATTTATTATAACAAAAAATTGATCCAGAAAGTAGACATTTATGGGCTATTAAATCATCTGAAGAAGAATTTCCAAACATGAAAGCTTTCCTTGATTTCCTAAACGTGAGGTGTTTTTTTTAAATTAATTTAAATAATGAATCTAATTAAAATTCCAATACGAAAAATTATAAAAATTCTAATATGAAAATGAAAAAGATCTTAAAATTTTTAAAAGAAAGGAACCCCCTTATTTAATGTATTCAATTTAAGCATGGATGTTAATTTAAAAAAAAAATTTAAAACTTTTTTTCATTGTTTTTTTATGTTTTAATCATAAATATAAATCTTCCAAAATAATCACACTTTAAAAATGTTCTCTGTTTTTCTAAGTTCCACAATTTTTTTACAGGAAAAAGGCCAAACGGAAAACGCGTTATTTATAGGCCCCCCCCCTTTCTCTTCTTCCCAAGTCTGTAGCAATTTTTCCCAAACCCAGCGATTTAAGAACAGAGATTTTCCTTCACACCCCAAAGGTCAATCATTCTTCCATCAGTTGCTGTCGAACATGGATGCTGTTTTTTTAAAACTTTTAAGACGATTCCCTTTTAAGTTTTAATTTCTAAAAATTTATTTATTTTTTGAA
This sequence comes from Trichonephila inaurata madagascariensis, assembly GCA_019973955.1. Classification (NCBI taxonomy): domain Eukaryota; kingdom Metazoa; phylum Arthropoda; class Arachnida; order Araneae; family Nephilidae; genus Trichonephila; species Trichonephila inaurata. Next base: position 9,508 of record BMAV01015527.1, read on the forward strand.
ATACAAAAACAAAAAAAATAAAACGGGTTTTTTTTATTTATTTTATATTTTGCCTGTTTGTATCAATGTAATTTGAGTCGAAAAATAGTAACAAATAATAAATATGTAGTAACTATATTATAATGAATTACTTTACAAATAAATATCTTTTTTTTTAAAAAAGGGATTTTTTTTAAATGTTTTTTATATATAGCTTTTGTGCATATGACAACTATTTTTTTATTATGTATCTAAAAATGGTTTTTAATACATTAATGAATTAAAAAATTTTACATACCTTTTTCATTTTTTTTGTTTTATAAAAAAATTTGAGATCTGTGTAGTAATAAAATGGAATCCTTTTTAAAAAAATTAAAATTTTCGACAATATCGGTTTTTATTTTTATTTTTTGGGTTCTTATAAATTTTAATTTTTTTCTCTCCCAAAAAATTTAAAAAAATTTTATCAAATTGATCTCTGAAGCTATTTCAAAATCCTTCAGAATATTCCCCCAAAAAAAAAAAAAAACATTTTGTTTAAAGTATTAAAAAAAAAAAATAAAGTTTTAAAATTAAAAAAAAATACATGCAAAATTTTTTATTATTTGGGGAAGATTAGCAGGGGGTAAAATACAGCCTACACACTCGGCGCAAAAAACTTGAATTAGTTTCTTGAAAAAAAATACTAGAATACCAAAAATAAAGCGCCATCTATTGGATAAAACAAACTCATCTAACCCTAACAGAGAAATTCATTATCTTCAAACATCAAATCAGTTTCTTTAATAGAAATTTTTAGGAAAAATCACTAGTAACATAAAAATAAAAAAAATAAACACTCTATTTTTTTGAATTCACTTTTTTTTAAAGTGCTCCCGGCTGCTGGTAATGAGGAACAAAATCGCCTGCCGAATCACTCGTAATCAGAATGACGGCAGATTAAACCATTTCTTTGGGGTGTAATGGGGGAAGTGTTTTGGGCTTTTGAGCGGAAATTACAAACCCCAACCCGGTCAATCAGACAAGTTTGATGGGGGGAAAATCGGTCTTTGATGTAAAGGGGGCCTTATTCTTTCAGGGGAATGAAATTTACGGGGGAAAGGGATAACGCAGGGTTTCCCCCCCAAAAGGTGGTTAAAAAGGTCAAACTGGAGAATCCGGTGGGGCTTCGGTAAACAATTAAATTTTTTTTTTTCTGTACACAAATTAAAATTTTTTAAATAATAATTCTAATGAATCGTTTATTTGTCGAGCATTTTAGATTCTGGGTCTGGGGGTTTTTTATTTTAAAAAAAAGTTGAAAATTTTTTGGGTTTTAAAAAAAAAGCATAAAATTTCTTTTTTGGGGATCGGGGTTTACGGGTAAAACTAATGTTGATTTGGTTATCGGATCACGTTTTCGAAGGCTTTGGGAAGTGAACGCTTTCATTTTAAATAAGGTCACTTGTGATCCCCCCCTTTAGGTGACCTTTCTTTGTTGTCGGTATAGGGTGTGGGGTTTTTCAAAAGGAATAGCATTTTTAATTCTTAATATGCTTTTTAAGAATGGAATTTAAAAATTCTAACAATTTATATAATATTTTTGGAAAATCAAAATTTGAACAACGAAATATTTCCCAATGGGAAATTTAGCCCACTATAAATATTTAATCCCCTACTCTACTTTAATAATATTACAAGCCCTAATATCAAATAATCAATCCTACCTTAATCAAATTTAGATTCAATCTTATGAAGAGGGGTCTGGGCTCAGGCAATGATATACACATGACCTAATGGTTTATCTTCAAGGCCTTCACAATTGGCTGTCAATTCACGCTTGTATCTCTTTCACACATAACATTCCCCCAAATTGCCATCTCACTTGCACAAACTTCTATTTACATAAAAAGCTATCTTATTTGCATTTCTTTTCACATTTCGCTTCTTGGGTTTTGGATTTGGAAAGGGGGATTTGCCATTAATCTGGCCCCAAAAGAACCCAGAGTGTCATGTTAAAGAAAAGACGCGTAAGGCCCGTCCACACTTCACAAATACCTTCAGGTTTTTTGGATGTGAAGGATTTAGATTATTGAGGGAAATCGATCCTTTCAGATAGGGAATTTTATGCGTCCTAAAGTGTAACAGTATAATTTTAGGATCCACAGTTATTTTTGATATTCTTCGCGGTAAGAAAATTGTGGTTCTAAAGATGAACCCATTGCACAAGAACTATATTTTGGATGGGTTGTTGCAGGAAAGCAATGTTAAAGAAATAAGGAACCGCATGAATATTCTCACATTTTTTAAGCATAGAAACAGATTAAATGCGGATTCCTTCTTCCAGGAGGTTTTTGAGGAAACGGAGGAATTATCCGTTAAAGAGCAATTTCTATCCGATGAGGAAACAATTTTGTGAAAATCAGATTTAATTTTAAATTTTAAATATAATGATGAAATTAGATTTGTATGTCATAAAAGATTATCAATATACGGATACACCTCCCGGTTAGGTACTAAAGGGAATAGCAATTTCTCAGTTGCTGGCAGTGGAGAAGATTTAAAGTAGATAAAGGACTTTGAAAGGCAGTATAAAAGTTTAATGATAGAATGCAGAAACATTTAGGACATATGACACCAGTGGGAAAACAATGCCAAAATCCTATGGACTCAAAATTTATTATCTTCCTCTTCATGCTGTTATGAAGGTGACAGTGTTTCAACAAAATTACGCGTTGTATTTGATGGCACTTGTAAACCTTCAAAATGGAAATTCTCTTGAATTCAATTTTAGGGGAATAAGTGGAAATGTTACAGCCCACAGCCTCTTCACGATTTTAATGAAATTTGGATTGAACTGAAGTGTGCTTTTCCTGCGACATCCAACAGATGTATAGGCAAATACTAATTAGTCCCAAAATTTTCAGCGCATTGTGGAAAGAATCAAAGGACTCTTACCATACGGGAATATAAATTGTGCACGGTAACATACGGTACAGCATCAACACCGTATTTAGCTACTCGCTGCTTGTTTCAAACGGGGTTAGATTTAGAAAGAGATAATCCTGCTGTTTCATCCCTTATAAAGGAATCTTTCTACATCGATGACTTAATGACAGGGCCTTGTGAAGTATGGTCGATCTTTATCGACCATATATAATGGAATCAGCATAAGATTAGAGGTGTAGGAGTTCTCAGAAATGAATAGACATTTTAAATTCTTAATATAGCTTTATTAAAGGTTGCTTAAATTTCTATATATTGAACAAACATATTAGGGTGAGAATAAACCCAAACGCATGGCCATGGCTAAAACCAAGAGATCAGCACCAATTGGATCCACTTATCTAAATAATTATATTATCCGCCTACTCTCAGATTCTAATATTATTAGGAATTCGGAAAATAATCTGTCCCAGCTAAGCACAGATTCCACGCAATGGTTCCAATCCCACCTTCCGAAGGCAGTTAGGAAGCTCATACGTGCAATAGTACCTTGTAGTAATGGCTAGATATCAAAGTGATTCCTTTGAAGGCCGTCAAATTACACTTCCTACCTTTTTCCCTATGGGGAACTTTCTCTCTAAATTGCCATCCCGCTTACTAAAACTTCTATTTCTTTTAAAGACTATCTTATTTGCATCTATACTTTTTATTTCCTTCTTGGATTTGGGTTGGAAAAGATTTGCCCGCTAATCTTGGCCGTCAAAAGAACAGAGGTTATGTTACAGAAAGACGCGTAGGCCCGTCACTTGTGTACCTCTTCAGTGAGGAGGGAAATCTCCTCGATAAAGAAACTACTTTCCTCTAACATACTAGAACAAAGGGAGGATTCCATTTTAAGGGAAGTGGTGGTCAATTCATCAAATACTTTCCCGTATTTCCACCTCAAACTGGAGTAGGGAGATAGTTCCTAATTTGGAAATCCATCCTGATAGAATGCTCCAAGGCCTAAGGACACATGGGAATTCTATAGGAAGGATACCTTCACACCACCCAATTTAAAAGTAAATTTTCGGACAATATCACTAAGCGTCTTTCCTGTCGCAATCAGCAAGATTATTTCGATCCTCTTAGTTTTCCTGACTCCCTGCTTACCATTTTTTATTAAGATTTTTAATCAGCAGTTATGAAAACAGTACAAAATTAAATTAGGACAGTCCTCTTCCAGAAGCCTTGCAACAAATAAAAAAACATTCCAGAAGGAGTTTAAACAAGTTTGTTCAATCCACATTCCCCAGGGGGATCCACACGTAGTCAACAAAATTTTTGGGAGTTTTTGTATTCGTCAGTTGGCCTATACATTGGTCATTTATGCTGTTTAGCCACGCCATGGAAAAACAAGGTGACTTTTTTTGGGTAAAATCGATGGCACCTCTAATGCTTGTATCAATTCCAAGATTGGAGCTCAACGGTGCATTTTTGCACGATTTTATGCAACCTGCAAGAACATCTTAAAGGAAATTTGATGTTCATTTTTTGTAGGGACTGATTCCCAAGTGGTTTTATCTTGGTTTCCCCATCCGGAACTGAAAGCCTTACATTGCCAATAGAACACCCGGGGAAATTTTTGGGACTTATTTCCCAGATACAGTTGGCCTGCCCCACCAAGATGAATCCATGGCATTGATTCAGGGTTTATCACCAAAGAACTTCCCACATGTGCTCTATGGTGGGGAAAGGGCCTCAATACTTTCCTTGGATGAACTCTTTCCGCCCCAAAAAAAAGTCAGACTAGTTCAGTGTCAAAGGAAAAAAAAGGGACACTTTTTTGCTTCCCCCGTGGCTGTCAACTGCGACTTATTCAGGATTGATAATACTCAGTTGATGGCAGTGGATGGCAGTCTATGGACTGATACACAGTCCTCAATCCCATATCTTTAAGAATCTTTGAAGTGGGGCTTGACTTTCGTGGAATTACAGTCTGCGATGTAGCATGCAGGCTATTGGCTGCGACGGTGGAATCCGGGAGAAGGGGCTTAAGGTTATCTTCAAGACGTGGAATGTTCATACATGGCTGAGAGCTATGTGGGTGCTCTCTCATTGGTTGGAGGTGGAAGTGAGTATAGCCTCTGGCTGGCTGCCCATGGGGATAAGTAAAATTTTAAAAAGTAGAAAGTGGAATACGCTTGTCCAGTGGGGTAAAAGATAGAAAATAATAAAAGAAGAAAAAAATTAAAAATTTAAAAAGTTTACTTTGGGTGCAATAATTACATAATTATTGCGAGGATAAAAGTACCTAAGGCGGGTTGTAGGAATCCAGTAGGATTCTTCTCGGCCTTTAGTATTGTCATTGCAGTTATAAACATCTAAATTAATCATATTTGCATTGTTTGTAAACTGCAAGTTATTGAAGAAATTTATGGCAACTTTTTGAATGTGAGCTTTGAAACTATTGATTTTTAGAGCTTTGTTAATGTAATCATTTCGCATATAGCGACAAGCTTTTACGACCATTCGAATATAAGAATTTTGCACAGTATTTAAAATATTTATATTAGTCTTAGCAGCATAACCCCAGATGGGACAAGCGTAAGCAATTATGGGACGCATGACGGCTGTATAGAGAAGCACTTTGTTATCTCTGCTTAAATGTGAGTTCCGGGATATTAAGGGGAAAAGTTTAAACATGATTTTCCGGAACTTATCGCGGACGTGTAGAATATGTTGTTTCCAAGTTAAATGAGAATCAAAAATAACGCCAAGATATTTGGTTTTCTGAGACCAAGGAATCTGCTTATTGTACATTATGAGCGGAGGTGGAGAAGTACGTTTTTTGGTAAAGATAACTGCACACGATTTATCTACATTAATACTTATTTTCCATCTATCGTATCTATAGATGGAAAATACTCAGTTGAATGAAGCACATGGCTATTTGTTTACGCATTATGTCATGTGACTGTGACGTCAAGTGAATCGAGCCCATTGCTTGTATCCTTTAAATTAGAAAATGTCCAATGTGAAATGGCAACAGGTTGAATTTTAGTTTGCTAGTGTTGTATGTATGGAAGTCGCGTTAAATAAAGAGCACTTTTTTCAGATGAGGAGAGGGGAAGGAAACAGGGGGATGACATTCTGCAGGGTTACAGAGCTTAGCAAATTTCTCGCCAATATCGGCGCTTGCTTTGAATACGATGCCAATCATTCATTTTCGCCGTAGACGTGGAACTGTTCGCACGGTTAAAGCTGGATTCTTATCGAAAGCACAAAAAAATATATATAACTATCTTTCGAAATAGCAAGTTTAAATACATGGAACAAATTTATTTGTTCATTATTTTTTGAATAAAAAGTTGAAATATGTAATTGCAGTGGTAAGTAATACGAATGCCAGCAGAAAGCGCTTACATTATTGTTTATGATTGTTTTTTGAAGCTCCGGGTTTTTAACTAAATGTGATACCGCTTTAATTTAAATAATATGATTATATATATATATATACTCATGACACGGAAATTCAAAAAAGAAGCAGCTCCTCTATTGTACATTTTATAGATGTTACGAATAAGTATTTTAAATATAACCAATAAGTGATTTAGTCGGATCTTTCAAAAATGTTATTAACTATAAATCGAAAGGGTAAGTTTTTTGATACAGAATAAAAAGTGTGTTTAGTAAAGTGATTTGAAATGATTATTTTCGTGTTTAGTTTTCTGTTCTACGAAATACAATGTTTATTTATTATTTTAGATATCTTGTGCATTGAATATTCACATTGATAGATTTTATTAAATCGGTTATTTGTTTCGCTCATTCTG
>BMAV01015528.1:0-13477 GCA_019973955.1 Trichonephila inaurata madagascariensis
CGTCACATTTAGAAGCTACCCGAGGGGCTAATGACTCTTGAGCCACACCAAAAGACGAGGATGACAGTCGAGTTGGTATAGATAATTTTACTGCAGCCGCGGGGGGGGGACGTTCATTGTTTATTTTTCAGATTGTTTTGATTAAAAAGTTTGAATTTATCTGTGCCTTCAGAATAAAATATAGTTACACTGAGACATAGCCATCCTGTGATGACCATGTCGTGCCGGTTCCGCGTAAGCTAGAGGTGTGGGATTATCAAAATGATGAGACATAATAATTCTTAATACAACTTTTATTAAGATTAACTTATATTACTTAAATTCTAATTTGACAATTTTAATTAAAGTGAGAGTCAAGCCCAAATTAAATCACGTATTTAAGTCAGATCACGCAACTAGATCCTCTATCTCAATTATAGTTAATAATCCTATTCATCTAATTACTTATATCCAATATTACCTTTTTCAGTTCTGGTTCCTTGACCTAGAGAATATTATCTATAAACTTTATATATGAAGATTCTTGATCCGCAATGCTGCTAATTCTTAACTGCTAATTCTTGATCCGCAAGATTTCACACTAAGCTTTGTCACGCTATCGATCAGAATAATTCCACAATACTATCTCTGAGCCTGCCGCGCTATATCTAGGCTTGCCACGCTATCCTTTTATAGTATATCTCATTTACATATTATGATCGTTTATCTTCTTGGTATTGGGTTGGAAAAGTTTTGCCATTAATCGTGGCCGTCAAAGAACATAGGAGTCATGTTAACAGAAAGACGCGAGAGACGTCACAACCCCCTCCAAGAAGAAAAACGTGATTTACTTAAGGGTTCTCAATGCCCTTAATAAATTACGTGTCTAAATCTCTATTTCTAAATTTCTTCGCTTTCTGGGTTTTATTTAAATTTTAATCTTAAATCCTCATTTTAACTTTTATAATTTCCAATATCTATCTTGACTTTAATTTTCATTGCAATTTTAATCTTAAATTTTAACTTTTATAATTTCCAAAATTTATCTTGACTTTAATTTTCATTATTCATCTTAGAATTAAATTTTAATATTTAATTTAATTTTAAACTCGTGACAATAAATTTTACTCCAATAACTAGGCCAACATTAATAATTACTGTTTAATTTATGCCTACTCTCACTTTTACATTTCGTTACTTAAAATATTTATACACTTAAAAACAATTATTCTGGGTGCGCAGACCCAATCTAACACTGCATATGGAGCTGGTACTTCTGCTCCCTTTCTTGTTGAAGCTATACTTTTCAAGATTTTCAGGGTCAGTCTCCCTGAAATGAAAACTGTTTAGTCTCTATTTCCATAATATAAATCAATTTAACAATTATTATATTATTTATATATCACAATAAATTTTCATCTCCATCCCACATCTGGTTTCAACAAAACTCCCAATGAGCCGCGCAGCTCGTTGTGTATTTTGTTAGTGCCTTGACTACGCCGCGTTTTCCTGAACCAGATGCCTCATAATACGTAACAATACAACAACATATATATATACACATATTATACAATTACAAACATTTTTCAATAAACCATTATAACAAATAACCAAAGGAATTTTCGCATCTCACGAAGTCATACATCGAAGCAAACAAATGTGTGATTACAAATGTTTTCTTCAGAAAAAATTTTTAACAAGTCAAAAAGTTCCAAAATTAAATGAACACTCATTGTAGTGTTTGACTTGGCTTATAACTTTTAAGCACCGCCCGAGACTTCCTTCTTTGCAATAATTCTTCCGACCACTTGTTGGAAGATCATAAAAAAATGAAACAATACAACCTGATTTTTATATGTCCACATTCACGTTCAACGATGAGGTGTCATCACTCTTCATTCCTTGGTTTGTACTGGAATTTCTTGTTGTAAGGCTTGTAATCTCCTTGTCGTCCTTTCCTTGCCTTCCCAACTGTGTTCTTGGCTGGTCGGGGTTCTTCTGTTCTCCGTCGTGGCCTTAAGTTGTAGTTCTTTTCATATGGAACTTCCGTTGATTCTCTTCTGCTTTTTTTTCTATCTCTAGAAATAGTACTGGATGACATTTGTCTTTTATTATTATTATTATTACCCTTTCTTTGCCACTTTCTTTGTGGTCCACTTGTCCCCAAACACACCTGATCTTTTAATACCTCTATTATATTTAAACCTTTTGTTTTATTTTCATTCCCTAATGAACTAGGTAGTGATCTGACCAGTGATTTGTTTTTATGGGTCCTCTCTGTATTTTTATATTGATTTGATTGGTTACCAATCCCTTTTGCCTCTAACCTACGTTTCACCGCAGATTTTTCTTTCCCATATTGTGACTCATTTAATCCTTGGTGTACTTTTTCCGAAGTACGAGTTTCCTGACTTGATCTTATACTATTTGGGATACCTGTTCTAATTCGACCTCGTCACATTTCCTATGACGATATATTCTTATTTGCTCTACGTTAACTGTTAATCTTTTTCCTGATTTCCATATTACAATATTATTAAAGTTCTTAACTTCTAAGACTCTATAAGGTCCCTCAAATTTTTTTTTAAATTTAGCACAATTTGTTAGTGCTGAATTTACAGGGTGTGTTTCCAAAAAACCCCAATCATTTACCTTTTTTTTATGTCTTTTCTACGTCTATTATAATTTTTTTTCCCCCCTTTTTCCTGTTTAATTTTCGTACTTGTCAAGCTTTTTAAAAGCTTTTCTGTATATCTTGAATTTTGAATTTAGAGCTTTCCGATATCATAAATTTTTTTGAAATGGTGTAATAAATTTTTTCGACCTAAAAATAATTCACCCGGTGTTTTCCCGTTTTTTCATTCACCGTTAAAAATTTAAACAAACTCACGTAAAATTGACCCCGATCGTTTGATCATTAACATAATTTGCAATCATTTACTTTTCTCGTTAACTCTTTCAGTCCGTTTGCTTGTGGTCGATATGCAACAGTTTTCACATGCCTTATGCCTAATTTTTCACTTAAGTGCAAAAAAACGGATAAAAATTTGGGGGACCATTATCACTTATTAATTTTATTGGGCTTCAAAACCCGGATATAAAGTTATCAAAAAATATCCGCTATTATACGAAAATGAGGCCTTTTAAAATATAATTTCACCCCTTTGCGAAATGATCGGTTATTACAAAAATATAGCGGTTACGTCTTATTCTGAAAAGGATAGGGGCCTAATAAATCTAACGTCACTATCTCATTCGGATAATTTGATATAATTTTTTTAACCGACCAGTGGTAACGGGTTTTATAGTTATTAACTTGGCACATATGGATGTAGGAATTATTGATCAATAAATTTTTCTCATGTAGGGGAAATAACAAACGCCCCAAATTTTTTGATACGTTTTAAATCTGCCTAAGTTCCACTTATTGGCTTGTCTGAAATTCTCTCATTATTTCTTTCCCTTAAAGTTTTTTTAAGTTAACCACCCCTAATGACGTTGCGTGTTTCGCATAAAATAACAATCCTTAAATTTAAAACGGAAATCGTGGGACCAATTCTCACATATCGTTGCTTTAAACCGGTTATTTTCCCGGGTTTCTAAATATCTATGATATGACCTAATTCTGGGTCTTTTTTCTGTTCATTTTTTAAATTTTTCCCCAAGTAAGTACCAAATTTTTGATTATGGCAAAATTAATTTTATCACCAATTATTTTTTTTCCCATGTTTTTTCGGTAAAACTGTTAGCCACCTTTTAACTTCATTTCTGACCCATTAACGTGTAAATTCCTTTATTTACCTTATTATTTAACCAGTGAATTTTGAATTTTAACGATTTTGATCAAAATCTAATACATTTTTTCCCCACTTATGAAATATCCCCAGAAACAGGGGTTTTCCCAAATCTTTCAGCACATGGGAAAAACCAATTTTTTTAATTGTCTGATGTGAATTTTTTTAAATTTTACAATCCCCATGTTTTGGCATTTCCCCCGTTGTTATTACCTGGGGTCGCATTTTTATTTGTTTTAGAAAAAAAAATTTTCTATATATTCTTCATATAAAGATTTATCTCCGGTGTCCCATAGGCCAAAATGTGTTATTTAATAAAATAGGCAGGGGGGGTTTTGGGTGTATACATATGGGAGAAAGTTAATTGTCTCTCTTGTCGACACCTCTTGAGGTTGATCATTCCTTACTTTTTTAATTCCCCCTTTTCGTCCTATCGCCCGATTGAAAAATCATGAACCCCTTTTTTCTACGGTCCCTCTATTAAAATTATCATTTTCGCTCATTTCGAAAAAGTAACCCCTATTGTTGAATCTCATTTATTTTGAAACCTATTCCCTCGAACCCTCTATTATTTTGACGGCTATTCTCGTAAAACTCATTTCTGTTATTTGGTCTACTCCTTATTTCCGAATTCCTCCAGTTTCTACCTTTGCCCAAAAATTAGGCCCCTCGCATTTTACCCGTTTTTCCCATATTATGGTTCTGATAACCCCCTTTTTAATTTGCAAGAATATTTTCTTCGAATTTAGCCAAGACTTCAAAAAAATTGTATGTGTTTTATTTCTGACTTCCCCATAGTCCTGTATCTGGTTCGAGTCGAAAAAAATATGATCCACTAAGTTCTTGGGACATTCCTAATTCTAAACTTCTCTCTTTTTTTTAATCTATACACAAAATCGTAGCCTCCTGATTTCTTCCCTGCTGGGATGCATAAAACTCCGACTGTAGTTCTTTCTTATTTTTGATCGCGGGAAAACCTTCCTAATTAGTTTGAGCTGCGCAAAATTTGGGTGTATTTTGCCCAACAACAACAAATATCGAATACCAATCTTGAGCCCTTCCCCTGAGATGACTTTTTAAGTAAAAATGCAGATTACTTGGGTTTCGTAACTGTATATTATTATCGTACCCGATAAACCTGCAACGTTCTCCGACCCTGAAAATTTTCATTTCAGGTAGAACCTATTTCCACCTACATTACCTAACCCAGAATTAAATACGTTCGGGCGCCATTGAGACATGGCCCTTCCCTGAGATGACCATGTCGTGCCGGTTCCGCGTAAGCTAGAGGTGTGGATTATCAAAATGATGAGACATAATAATTCTTAATACAACTTTTATTAAGATTAACTATATTACTTAAATTCTAATTTGACAATTTTTTAAAGTGAAAGCCAAATTAAATCCGTATTTAAGTCAGATCACGCAACGGGATCCTCTATCTCAATTATAGTTAATAATCCTATTCATCTAATTACTTATATCCAATATTACCTTTTCAGTTCTGGTTCCTTGACCTGAGAATATTATCTATAAACTTTATATATGAAGTCGATCCGAATGCTGCTAATTCTTAACTGCTAATTCTTGATCCGCAAGATTTCACACTAAGTTTTTGTCACGCTATCGATCAGAATAATTCCACAATACTATCTCTGAGCCTCCCGCGCTATATACAGGCTTGCCACGCTATCCTTTTATAGTATATCTCATTTACATATTATGATCGTTTATCTTCTTGGTATTGGGTTGGAAAAGTTTGCCATTAATCGTGGCCGTAAAAGAACATAGGGTCATGTTAACAGAAAGACGCGAGAGACGCCACAACACCAAAAATGAATATAAAGTGTTTTGATATGGAATATAAAGTGTTTTCCATGTTATACCAACTCGAGAGGAATGCACCACAGTAACTATAATAGAAATAATTTTATGTTCCTAGACCGGTACAGGTCCGGGGTTTGGGGATCACTGACTTAGAGCATCGGCGAAGCAAATTACGGAATTAGTAATTCGTACACACAGGAACACTAATAAATTCTCTTGTAATATTCGTACTGTATCGACTTTGTCGAAATGCTGTTTATTGTTTTTATAAAACATGAAATTTTGCACCGATGTAATTTGTAGTTGTAACTTTTATTATATATTGTAAAAGATTAAAATATTTTTTTAAACCATAAATACATTGATTTTACATGCTACTCGGTTCAAATGTGATACCGACTATCTGCCTGACCCTTTTTTTCCCCCTCTGTTTATTTTTTAATGCAACTGATTAATTTCTAGAAGTTTAAATCTAACAAATTATTATTATTATTATGTTGTAAAATGTTAAAATAGATATTTTGATCAAAATATCGTGATGATAGCCTTTTTTGTTCAAATAAAAAAAAATTACTCATTTAATTTCACTAACGACGGTACGTTATGTAAAAGGCAACTTAAAAAATGAGGTATATATTGAAGATAGAGCTTGTATAAATAATCCAGGGTATAGTTATTTGTTTTGTGATATCTGTGACGCACGCGTACCTAGCTGAAAATTAGCTCTTTTTTTTTCTCTACAAATACAAATTCTTTTAGTGCCTGATGGCAATATGCTTGTTTATTGTAAAAAAAACAAGGAACTTTGAAAAGGGACAGCCGAATGCACACAATAATTACAAATGAATATGAACAACATGGAAACAATGACTGAAAGTTTATTTTTATTTAGAATTTTGTAGTAGTTGAAGATGCCGCGATGACTGTCCCTGCATTGAGACAAAAAAAAATTTAATTTTCACTACTATATCGAAAAACAAGTAGAAATTTATATGGCTTGTTTAAATTTTTGCCTGATGACTTACTTGTTGAATTACAATTTCAAGGAAACTGTTTTATCGACTGAGCCCTTAAATTGTTATATTCCCCAAGGGGGAGGGGGGGAAAAAACCCCCGAAATTGTGTTAAATGTAACAAAATTTGTTTATAGTAGTGCGCGTTTATATATATATATATAAAACATACCACATGGGAAAAATAAAAAATTGGGGGGTTCAAATCTAATTTGGGAACATATGCAGTCAAAATTTAAGAAAAATATAAAACATTAAAAAAATTTTTTTCTTCCACCAGCTTTTTAAAAGCTCAAAATTGAGTACAATTTATAAAACCCGGGCAAAATCTGGGTATAAGTAGCTAGAGAGAGAGGGGGGTAATTTTTATGAAGAAGTATAAAAGCATGGTTTTCTTTTTTTCACTGCCTACCCTTTCCCTGTGTGAGATAAAGCTCATGGCCATTCACAAGACTGGAAAAATTTGCTTTTCTGCAGAATGTTATTCGGCAGGGGAAAAATGGGATGTAAAAAAAACGCGGGGGACTCCCCGCCGAGAAGAGGGAAGTCAGACGCACGAAAAGAAGAATCGATGTCAAAACTATAGGGGGAAGTAATCTTTTTTTGGGGGGTTTTTGCCCGACGTGTTGTGCTTTGGGAAGATCACAGAAAAAGGTGAAAAACACATTAATTATTTTGAAAGGGGGAGACATGCGGGGGCGTAGTTGAAAACCGAGAATACAGAGTAACCCAAGTCACGGGGCTGAAAAAAAATTCTGCTAGGAATAAAATGCATGCGTTGGAGAATTTTTGGGGTGGAGGGGGGGGGAAAGGTTCAGCCTTTCACTGAAAAAAAAAGAAAAAGGAAAAAAATCATTAAAATTTTTAAAAAAAAATTGTTTTTGCCAAAAAAACATACGATAGAAATAAAAATTTTCCCAAATTTTGTAATGTGATTTCAGGGATAAGTGCGGATTATTTTGGTGGCATTTATAGTTTTGTTATTAGATGGTATGTTTGTTTTAGGGGTCTTCCCATTGCGGCTTTTTTTCCCAAATTAGGCTTTTACTTTTTTAAAGAACAAATTTTTAATGTTTTCACCGCTTGTCAAGAATACACTATGTCAATGAAAAACAATGTAATGCAGAAATCTTAAACCAATAAATGGGTTTAAATTTTAGACGCAAATAAAGTAAATCCTTTCAATGGAAATTTTTTTTAAAGGGAAAATTTTTAAAATATAATAATTTTTTAATAATTTATATAGCGAGAAAATCCCGAAGAGCTTGGCCCGGGTTCCCGATCTATGATTTCCCTTCCCTGCTCTATGCAATCAGTGAATGAGGGCCCCAATATCCGCAAACTACATTTCTAAAGAGGAAAAAACAGGGCGGTATTAACTTGGGGGAAAAATTTTAAAAAACACTTAGACATCCAAAACATAACCCTTTTTTGGCCGTTTATTTAAAGATAAATCTGATAATGGGGAAGATTATTAAAAAGGTTTTTTGAAGTAATACTAAAATTAGGGAAAAGAAAGATCTAGAGAAATTTTTCAGGCCAAAATAAAAGGAATTCATAAAAAAGTCAGAGGGTTTTTTTTAAATTTTTTTAAAAAAGAAGTTATCACGTAAAAAATAAAAAGGGGCGTGGAAACGCCACGCGATAGAAGGAAAATTTTAAAATTTATTATTTTTCTCTAATATTTTGGGGCTTTACGGGGGGAAGTGTCCAACCCCCTAATTTTCATGAAAAGTACTTGGCGAATTGAGGGCTTTCTGATACCAAATCCCAAAATAGGAAGATATGCTGGGGAAATTTTTGGGTATACAAAAAATATTATATTTTGATAAACTGGAATACTTTTCCTACTTTTAAAATTTGTCGGTAATTTTTAACATTTTTTTAATGTCTTTTAAATTAATTTCCAGTAAAAATTTTTTCTTCTCAACAAAAACAGTCGTTATCAAATCATCTCTAAAAAAATTAAAATTTTATCACAAATCGAACACCGGGCCGAAAGGATTATCAACTTTGGGTTTGGATCAGAAAAACTCAATTCGCCACAATACATTTCCCCTGCAAATTAAAGGGGATTGAGACATGTACACTGTCAGTTTTTGGGAAAATTAGAGCAAATAATCAATGTTCCAACGTCCCAAAAAAAAGTTTCACTTCTATCGCGTGGCGTTCCCCCGCACCACTTTTTAAAAAAAATCAATGTAAAAAAAAAAAGAATTACACTTTAAAATAGTTTCCTGTCGTTTTTCATATCTTTTTATTTCTTTCAAAAGTAATAGCCCCATTAGATTTTTTTTGGGGGTTTAAAAAGAACTAAATACTAATATGTATCTCTACAAAAAAAGCAGCCTACAGACATATGCTTAAAAACCCTTTTTTAGTTTCCCCAATAATAATTTTTTAAAAGGACAGTAAATTTTTTTGAAACACTGGTTTTTTTAAAATTTTTTTTTTTACTTTTAAAAATAATCAAATTTTGTTAAATCTGAACTTTATGCTCTTTACTTCATATTGTTTTTGGAACTTAAGTATTTTTAAAAAAAAGACTATCACAAAGCAGACGTTACAATTTCTTTTTTTGATGACGTAATAAATAACAAAATCGTTTAGTTTTTTTTCATAGTTTAAGGGGGCGCGGGACGATTTAAACAAAAAACTTTTATTTTATGGTTTTTAAATTTTTTTTTCCCTTTTAACCTATGTATATGCAATACGTAAAAAGGGAAAATTTGAAAATATCACAAAAACAATCAATTTTTTTTTAAAAAATTTAAAAATTTATGGAAAGGGAATTTTAAAAACCCCTTTTTCCCCCGTACAATAATTGACGTACATCCAAAAAATTTACATGTTTGTCAAAAACCCTGTACAACAAAAGTTGGGATGGGTTTGGGGGTAACATGATTCAAATTCCTAAAAAAAAAAAATTTTTGAATCATTATGAAAAAAAACCCCAAAAACTTTTAAATTCTAAGGGTTTAAAAAATTTTTAAAAAAAAAAGTATTCTTTGATTCAAAAAAACATACCCTTTTGTTATACAATTAAAAAAAAAAAAATTTAAAACATTTCATGCAATAGAAAAAATTAGCATTTTAAATGAAAAGAAAACAAGCGATTTTTGGTTCTGAGAAAAATAATTTAAATTTTTTATTTACTGTAAAAGATATATAAAAGTCAATAAAATTACTAAAAATTACTGTATGTACTACATCACATGAAAAAAGTTTTAAAAGGTATTATATAAAAATTATAATTTTATATTTTTAAAAATTTTAAAAAATTTTCAGTCCCTTTAAATTTTAAAAAAATTGCGATAAATAACATAAAACCCCTTTTACATGATTTTAAAAAAAACCCATTTTACATCTTCATATATTTTTACGTTTATGTTCAAAAAACCCAGGACTTTTGTAACCCCTTCTTTTTTTTTTGAATATTTTCTTTTCGCAGATTGGCTGTTTTACTTTCGACGTGCTATGCGAAAAGCAAGATTATTTGGCGATTTTTTTTCTTTTTGTCTGTAATCACGTGTGGCAGCAATTTTACGCTTCTTTGCCAAGACCCAAATTAGCAGCCTTTTGTATTTTTTTTTAAGGCTTTCAAAGTACCAAAGTTATATTGATATTGCCTCAGAAACGCTATATTTACACGGCGTGATTTTGCTGAAGTTTCTTTGAGCACTTCCCCAAATCACCTATCAGCCCTCGTTGCTGTTCGGAGTCAGACATCTGGCACATCTTTAAAAAAGACTATCAGAAGCTAACCCTTTTTGATATATTGGAACAATTTTTGTCAATAATCGGGATTTATTGGTTTCCAATATTAAATTTATGTGTTGGGGGTTTTTCACCTTTAGCTAAGGCTCTTCGATAAAAACACCACGAATCTTTGCCAGGAGGGCTTTTCATTCTTGGTTTTTTGTCTGTCGAGATATGGGAAAAAGTGTGGCATATATAGTTTTTTTTCATGCCCTGAATTTTCCCCTTTTTTTCCCAGAATAGCTTTCTGAAAATTACTGCGTTAGTTTTTTTTGGGTTTTTTTTTTAGGCTGCCAAAAGATTTTCCCCCCAAAAGTACCTTTAGCCCCCAATTTTTTACAAGATTCCAAGCTGGTCCCTAACCCTTTTTCACGTGATTAATAATCTTTTTTTCAAAATTTCAACATCTGGTCCATATTTTTTTAGGCTATTTAAATTTATGAGAGCATCACCATCAGATAACAATGTTGTGTAACGAAACCACATGCTTCTGATCGGCCCAAAATTTTGCTGCACCCTTCATTTCCATTGTCTGATGTCCCAATGGGTTAATCTGGCAGGAATTTTTTGGGGAGAATCCCAAAACATCGTATTCGCTGAGTTTCCCCTTTCATTTTCCCCTTTATACAAAAGGGTACTTGCTCATAATTTCATATCAATAACGTATCCTGTTAAATTGACTACACAGCCAACACCGATTTGGGATGTGTGCCCCTCGGTCAACCATGTCCCATCAAAAAACACAATATCAGTAACAGTATTTGACCCTTTTTGACCAATTTGTGTATGATTTTGAACACTGTTATGTACATAGTTCAACACAGTTTGGGAAGCAAAAAAGTACACTGAGTTAATTGGGATTTAATTTCATTAAAGGTTTTACTCGACATCAAAAGGGATATTGAGAAACATGCAAATTTTCAACCGATGCATGGCCCCACTGATTGCAAGAAATGCTTGAACAGCACGAACATTCACATCGAAAGCTGTAGATGTATTTGATTTTTCAAGTCTTGAAGATGTAAAGCCTTCCATTTTTTCTCCAGAACATGTTTTACATACCAGTTTTAATTGATAGAAAATCCATATTTGTGTCCAAATTCAAGTTTTGTTGACTGGTTGCAGCTACCACAAAAAGTATACTTGAAAAAAATCACACAAGGGTTTTGTCAACAATTATATAACGGGCCCATAGGTATCAGCAACATTTTCTTGTTCTAGTACACTTTTTTTTTGCATAAAACTCTTTTTTATTTTAAAAAAGCTAGCCTTGAATGTTGAACAACATTTGTTTTCTCTGAAATTTCCATATTGTTTTCAGTTTTTGTTTCAGTGCACCATCGCTTTTTTTAAATTTTCTTGATTTGTTTTTTTCCTCTTTTAGAGGCATGTTTAACTATTAAAATGCTGGGTGAAAATACGTTTATATATATAAAAACTGTTAAACTGATAACGATAAAATAAATTTGTCTTGAAAAAAAACGGGAAAGAAACTAAAAATTTCAAAAATATGAAATAAAAATTAAGAATAAAAACGCAGTATAGCTCATCAAATGTAAACAAACATTGAATGGATTCAACTTTCCCTTTTCTTTAAAACTGCTTAACTGTGTTAGAATTAATTAAGTTGGCTAGAAAAAGAAAATCGTCTGCTAGAGAGAATGATGTCAGAATTGAATTCGACGAGCATAAATTTTTCATAACTTTGGTTTTTTTTTTTTAGAGCTCTGAAATTTTTTTGAGGTAATGAGAAATGTATAAGGGAAAAATTTTGGCAAAAAATTTTTTGATATTTTGACCGATTTTCGTCAATTGAACGTAGCGTGTCCCCAGAAAACTGTCAAAATCGTTTTTGTCTAATCGCAAATTGTTTTAATTCTTCGAAGCATTATTCTAAATCATCTTACGATTTTTCCTTTGTGAGTGGAAACTTTTAATCCCCAAAAATAATTGAAATTTTGACGGAAATATAAAAATCAAACAATAATTCAAAATAATTAATTTAGACATATTAATAAAAAAGGGTTAGTAATTTACGTTCGTATTTTTTTTTTCCAAAAGGAAAAGTTAAAAAAAAGATTCTACTATTTTTATCATTTTCAAAAAGTTTTCCATAAAATTAATCGATATGTCTTTAAAATGGGAAAATTTTTTCCCAAAATTTCTCTGCCATTTTTTTTTTAATAAAAGTAGAACATTTTTAAATCGGTCTTTTATAGGCATGCATTTTTTTTGGGGGGTTTTTTTGTAATATATTTTTTTCACTTTTAAAATTTTAAAAATGAACTAGTAAAAAATTTTAACAATTTAAAATAAACCCCTCACTTAATCCCCAAGACATTAATTTTCCGTTAATTTTATTCTTATATTAAAAGCGGGGGAGGGAGGGGGAGAAGAGATTTTTTAAAAAAAAATAACAAAATGCTGATTTTGTGAAAGAAAGTGAAAATTTTTAAAAATAAAAGCCCCTGCAACCCCCATGCAGCTGGGATTAAAATTTGTTTTCTTACTTTTTTAAATTCAATTCACTATAAAAGCGGTTTTTAAATTTTTTTTTTTTAAACTACCATTTATTTAAAGGGGCACTTGTCCTTAAAAAATGTAGTTTTAAAAAAAAGGTTTTATCTTGCCATTCTTCCCCGTGCACCAAGGGCGACCGGATAGCAGTGTAGTGCATCGACGGAAAAGGGTGACGAACACCCACCCCCGCGCGGCCCCGGGAATTCGTTGCCATGCTTCAGCGTACAAAAAACGACCATTTTTTAAAAGGGAAAAAACCTTTCCCAATAAATGCTGTTTTAAAAGCAGTTTTTTTTTTTGTCATCGTTCCGCGGCCCAAGAAGGACCGGATAGCAGTGTAGTGCCTCACGGAAAAAAGGGGACGAACAACCACCCCCGCGGCCGCGGCGGGGTTGATGCTTCCCCGTAAAAGACACGACCATTTATTTAAAAACCCGTCCTTAATAAATGCTAGTTTTAAAAGTAGATTTTTATCGTTGCCATCGTTCCGCGTTCACCAAAACGACCGGATAGCAGTGTGTGCCCCGACGGAAAAGGGTGACGAACAACCACCCCGCGCAGCCGCCGGGGGTGTCGTTTTGCCCC
>BMAV01015529.1:0-11301 GCA_019973955.1 Trichonephila inaurata madagascariensis
TTTTTTCCGTTGTCTCTGAGTAAAACCTCTGTTTTGTCGTTTTTTTTCCTAACTTCATATTGATTACTCTAAGATATCTCGTTGATTTCATACAAACTTTCTGCAATCTTCAGTTTTTATATAATTATCCAAACAAAAAAAAAGTTGTGGGTACAGTATAATATATATATTATTTAAATCTAATTTAAACCTACGCTATATAAAGTTCTTTTTGTGTGGCTGGACTTACAGTGGGCATATATACATATATATAAATATATGGATAGATATTTCAGATTGTGCTAATAGAAATATAATTTCACACTTTTTTCTACTGAATGAAAATTCATTCTTGTAGGGATCCTTACCTTGTCCCGAAAAGTACGATTAATTCACTCCCTACCATGTTGATATTTTTTCACGTGAGAACAGTTTAACATCTCATAATTATAAAATAGCATCAATAGCATTTACTGGTTAGAATATAAGTACGAATCCAGTTGTTTTGTGGTATATATGCAAATTAATTTCAATCAAAATTTCTCAAACTAAAAGACATTATTGAAATTGTAGCTGATTCGGGTAGTAAGTGAAGCAGACTGAGATAATTGGTTATTGTTAATATGATGTTGGGTAACTTTTTGCTCTGATAATAGCTGTCACTCGGTGGGAAAGGTTGTAAGTTAGTACTTCAAAAGTTGCATCAGGTGTTGTAAGCCTTGTAAGCTCTGCCATCGATTTGGAGCGTCGTGGGCTAGTTTGCAGATTACGTTTTAATTCATCCCATATATAATATATAGAATTCTGGTCTTGGATTTCAGCAGACCTGTCCAACTCATGAATAACCATGGCAGTAAACCCCTTCTACACACTACATACAATACAAAATAGAACCACGATTCAATTGAAACAAAAAATGAACCCTCTCCAAATTCTTGCCACAATATAGAAATCGTAAAAATATCAGGAATGCAAAAATGAGATTTCGTCTTACGAATTCCTTGCGAAGGCACTGAAAGGTTAAGGTTAAGGATTAAAAATCTTGATTCGTCACTCCGAAACATTTGATGCAATTATTTATGTTTACACTTTTGTCAAAATTTGCACCTCAGTAGACGATATTTTGATTGCAGTAATATTTGATTTGTAAGATCTGTATCAATAATCAAGATTTCAAAGGCTATTACGAACTGTCATTGGACTGAGGTTGCATTAAGGACTATCTTGGATTGTTTGCGAATGTTTTCGTTTTAATGTATGCGATTGATTTCTCATCTTCAGTGTTTTAAGTTCATTTTCTACAATATAGCTTACTATACCAGATCGTGAGTGCCTAAGCTTTTCCATTCACAATAATAAACTAAACAGTAGTGCAAGACACTTTTAACACTGCAGAAATGTCATCAGCAGACACTACAAAATGTTAGCAACCGGTCACATTATCAAGCTTAAAATCATATAGTTTGCGTTTATTCCGTAATGTACATTCCTAGCCGTAAAATTGTCTGTGAAATCTTCGGTATTCTTGTCTGTGAGGGAGCAAACTCAACGTCACTGGCCGAATCTATTTTTTTAAGGGATGTCCTAATCTTGTGATTATATATATATATATATAACCCATCTTCTCTATTCGTATTTACTGCACGTATGTAGTGTTCGGCTCAATGTGACCCGATTCAGAAAGCTAACCTTTCTTGCCGTAAATGATGGGCGTCATTTAAGAAACGGTTGAAACACAATATTAATGTAAGTTTAAAATAGCTCTAATAATATAAAGCAACTATAAAAATAACAGAAAAATATTTGAAATTAATACTTGCAATAATAATATAAAGCATTTCTAAAAATAAAAGAAAAAAATATTCGAAATTAAAACTTACTTTTATTTACATTATGAACAGTAATATCTTACAAGAGTTTTGCAAATGTGAATCTTACATTTGTAGCCTAACATATTAGTTTGTTTCTCATTGTTAAATGGACAGAGCTTGCACACACTTGGCACGTTTGACACACAATGAAGTATTCTCAGCAGATCCTGATGGTATGCTTTACTTTTTCTCTGCATTCGTTTCACTATTTTTATTAAGTCTTTACTTCTTGGTAGGATTGGCGTTGCTTTAGTTCACACACAGTACTCCGTCACCTTTTTATCGCTGCGGACCGGTCAACGTTTGGTAATTTTAGCGCAGCCCGCTGAAAGTGGAACATGTTGATTGTTTATATTTTA
Source organism: Trichonephila inaurata madagascariensis (assembly GCA_019973955.1). Classification (NCBI taxonomy): domain Eukaryota; kingdom Metazoa; phylum Arthropoda; class Arachnida; order Araneae; family Nephilidae; genus Trichonephila; species Trichonephila inaurata. Next base: position 2,210 of record BMAV01015529.1, read on the forward strand.
GTTTGTTTTGATTTAACAATTTTAATTTAGTTACATTTAAATATGCCTTCAGAATGAAATACAGTTGCACCAAAATTGAATAAAAGTGATTTAACGTGGAATACAAAGTGATTTCCGTGGAAAGTTGCACAAATCCGAGAGAAATGCAGCACTTTAAATAAAATGGCAATTGTTTAATGTTCTTTAGGCGGTTCGGCACCATTTGATCCATGGACTGGAGGTTGCGGATCCCTGCTTTAGTATATGGAAAATGAGTGATTTTCTCAAATCTTTGAAAAATAGCCTTCATTTAGTTACTCCATTTATAGTCGAAGAAATATCAAGCATTTATAGAATACTATCGTGGGTCACAGCTATTTGTTTTTCTTTTACAAGTGTATGTGTGTAGATATTGATCAAGAACCATTTTAGTTAAATTATAATAAGATGAGTAATGATTTCTTGTCAAGCCTTTTTGTGTGTTGTTAACTTCCTTGCCACGATGCAAAGTGCTCATAAGAATAACATTTTTGTTCTTTTTTTAGGATGTAGTTCCCAACTACTGTATCGTATGTAAAGTAAAATAATGAGCTTTGAACTTCTTTATTTGGCATTTCTTAGGGAAGCTCTGGTTTATTTTTTGTAATAATGCCAAGCTAGTCATTTTCCGTTTCAGAAGAAGTAAGATGTGAAAAAATTATCGCATGTAGTAGTGTGTACCAAATACCCATAAGTGAGATGACACACTACTCGTATTCCATGATTGGCTTTAACCCTTGTTGTTGTCCAATGTAAATTTGTGTTTTCAGTACATACGAAGAGTTTTACTGTCATATAAAGTCCTTATTTGATCCCATATTTAGATAACTTACTTGGTATATACTATTTGAGAGGACATCGGCCACTAAATCCTACTAACTGTTTATCTGCAGTAATATTTTCATTCGGATTATATACTTTTGGTAGAATTTATATCCCTTTTTCCTAGATATATCTCACACTGCAACTAATTTATTCATTTGTTTCTTTTTTGAAGCGTGGGTTTATTATCAAAACGAATAACCCTCGACATGATGCCAAATGCATCGAGGCACATTATTGCATGAAATATATTTATGCCAGTTTCTTTATCCCATAAACGCATTATTGATTATCCATATGACTTATAAACACCAGCTAACAATAATAATCCAATATATGCCTCAAAAGTGTTACCTTGAATATTTTTCCATTTTGCTCCATAAACTTTTTCTCCTAAAATGTTAGTCATTTTTATGATTTCGTTTTTAACTGTTGAATTGAATCTAGCCCAAATGCACTTTTTATGTCTCTTGCCCTTGCCGTTGCATATCTTGAGACACATGGAGTAGTTTTTATAATAGTAGCAACTATTGGTTGAGAAGAATTTGGCAGAAGATTCAGCTTCCATTTTATTTCACGATTCTTGGGCTGAATACTCTCTTTATATTTCATTTGTTGATTAATGGTATCAAAATCATGGTCAGAACTTTCGCTTTCTTCACATGTATGATTTCCATGCTCGGATACTTCTTCACTGTCAGAAGTTTCTATTAGCTTAGCTTTTTCAGTGTGACTCCAATTTAGGCGATTTAACATTTTTCATTTTTCTCTCCCATTCACAAGCACAACTCCTCAACCGTATATCAGAAAGTGAAAAACAGCAGAAAAAAAGAAACGTTGCAATAACAGCAAGTAGTTTGGCCCCTTGCCAATCGTATATATATACATATATATATATATATATATATATATATATATATATATATATATATATATATATATATATATATATATTTAAATATATATAATTCAATCACAACACAGGAATCAATAAAAAAAATAAAAAAAACCGAAACTAAATGAATCCTATAACATAAAAATCCCATTTCAGAATATCAATGGCGAATATAGAAAGACAAAACTCTAACGTTTTCAAATAAAATTAAAAAAAATTTTATAAAATATCCAAGTGCAACCTCGGACTTAGGACCGATAAGTGGGGTTAAACTAGTTTGATGGCGCCAACCTTCCCCCTATTGCAACTTGGTAAATTAATCTTAAAATATCCAATTCTCAAAAATTTAAAAATCAAAAATTTTAAAGTTAAAAATGAAATAGTTAAAATTAAACTTGTAAAATTAAACTATTCGCCATCGCATTTTGAAAGATATTATATTGAAATATTAAAATTCTAAAACAATTAATTTCATAATATAAGTGAACCCTCAAACACCAAAGATGACGCACTCATCCTTAGGTAGAAAAATGTCTAAAATCCGAAAGTTCAAATTAAAAAACCCAAATTTTTTTCACAAATGAATAGCGTAAATCATTAAAAACTCACCAAAAAGCATTCTAGCAATAATTCAATTCACAAATTTTGAACGATTTTTCTCTCATATTTAATACAACAATTACCTCTCCTATATTTTGCTCACAACACCCACTAATGCCATGTCAATCCAAATGATTCATAATCCCACACCAGAGTTCAACCATTTGGTATTAGATGCAAATCAGATTGCATGCAAAACAGTTGCTTGATTGGTCATAAACGTTTGATTTGTCATAAATAATTTTAAAGTGTAGTCGTGTAAATATTGGTCTATGTGTATACTATAATGTATTCTGTGTGTGGATATATATATTACCTTGCACGTGGTTTCTTATAATTCCAAAAAAAAACCACTTACACCAATTAAACTAGTTTTAAAAACGAATAATATAGAGAAACTATTGTTATTCGTTTCTTTAATTTTATTCCAAACAAAAGCAAACAGGTATTAGCACAAATAAATGATTTATTTGTATTGGGTCATATTGATCCGAACGATACATTAGGTATAACTTGAAAAATTTTCCTTCGAAATAAAAATAAACACACATAAATACTTCTAGGAATATATTTTTATACTGTTTATCTACGATGTTAAGAAGTTTCATGAAAATATTCCTGTTATACAATGTATTTTTTATGAGCGTGTAAATTTTATTTCAGGTCACATAGACCCGAACACAGAATAGCAATAATAAACGCATGCCCAAAATTAAGAAAATTAAGGTCACAAACGCAAAATCTATGAAAAGTGCTGAAATATTCGCTGTGTTGCTCAGAAATTCGGCACAGAGACGTATTATAGTGTGAGACAGAATATAGCAAAACAACCACATAAAAAGATTTCCATTTTGAATTAAGATACAGGATATATTAAAAATTGTGAAATCAGGAATCCCAGAGAAAACATTTAACTCGTTAAAAGTCTGTTGTACGTCTAATTTGAAGCGTGACCACCGGGCACTGATATACAAGCTTCATAACGAGATTCCATTATTTTTATGAGGGTGTCATTAAATATTTGTGGCAACAAAGACCATTCTTTTAAAATCATGAATTTTGATTCCTAGGGGCTCCTGGGAGGGAGGCTACGCAGAGAAATGGCTTTTTCTAGACCCTCCCAAATATGTTCAATAGGTTTTACATCTGGATACCTCAAGGACCAATCTATATGGCAAATAACCATCTCAAATGAAATTCATCAACATTGGGAATTCTGTGTGGCCGCAAATTTTGTCCATAAAAATTTAGTCCGGGCCAATAGCACCCAGAAAAAACTCATATAGTATGCTTGGATCTTATCCATATAATGCTGTAAATCTACAGTACGCTTCGAAAAGGTACAGGGGCGAACACTTCCGAACATTATTCCACCACACATAAGGATTCCTTTGCCACGAAATCTGTTGATTTTTGTTATGTAGAAAGCATAAAAACGAGCTTCATTTTCTCTCCAGTCGAAGACTAGACGAGAATAACTTTGTCTACTACATTTCAACTCATCACTGAATAGGACTGGCCCTTATAATTGTGGAGTCGATGATGGACTTTTTCAGCTCCACAATAACCGATCTTTCCTCTAGGATGCAGTCAATGAGACATACAAGACTGGAAGAAGGGCATAAAGGGCAGTCTCCGAAAGACGGCTGCAGAACAATTGCCTGGACATTTTTCTTTCAGACACAGTAGCAAGGTCATGAGTAAACTGAGGAGTCCTTGTCCACCTATGTCGTCGTTCTCTTAAGGCCAAGTAACAATCCTGTGCAGAAGTTAAGGCTCTGTGGTGACCTTCCCGGTGACAGTATCACTTGCTTGGAATTTATTCTACATCTGGGGAACCACTTTCGGGTGACTTGTAAATATGGAACCACCTCCGCGTGAGACGGTCCAGTTTCATACATACAAATGGCTGACTCTCAAAAAAATCATCCAAACGATTATGAGGTAATTCTCAATGTTAACAGGCTAACTTGTTTTTTAATGCAACATTCACAAAACTGCAAGAAAAATTCTCATATACTTAAACGGTCTCAATTCAGTAATTCTGAAAAATCTAACGCTAAACAACATCTTTTCCGAAACTAAAGGTTACTATTGTACTACCCGTTCTTCAAAATATGTAAAATACAAATTCCAAAAGTTTTTCTTTAGGCAATTTGGAATTATATCTAAAAACATATTTGTGTCCTTAATTTTGGACATCAGTGAACACACACACACACACACACATATATATATATGTGTGTGTGTGTGTGTGTGTGTGTGTGCGTGTGTGTGTGTGACTGCATGTAAGGATAATTAACTTATATCTAATTAACTAACTATCTGTTATTACTTTCTCCGGAAAGGTATTCTAAACATAACAATTCATATCTCAGCTTATTAATTTTGATGCTCTTGCTATGTACGATTTCCAGTTTTATTTTCCAATCGAAAATATAAACTAAAAAATTATTTTTTTAGCAGTTTTGGAAATAAGTATACAGCCTAATCAACAGTTTTATACACTTGGTGTTGGAATTTCTCTGCGAAAAAATGTGACGACTGATCGTGAAAAAAAGAAATGTTTCTTAGAAAAATTCCCGATGCTATATGCTATATATATATATATACATAGAGAGAGAGAGAGAGAAATCGAAATTGCGAGATAAACCAGACATAAGATTTTAGAAAAAATAAAATAGAAATTAAAAATAATAGAGTTTAAAATATATAAAGTATGGATGCTACAGAGTATTATAAACATTGCTGACTTATGACGAGCTCTTATATATAAAATAATTTATATAAAAGTGGGATTGAGCATGTTTTTGGCCAGCCAACCGTCCCCCTTTCTGTTAATAATACTGAACCAAAACCAATGAAAATAATGGATAGGATATCTAAATCCATTACAAGAAAAAGATAACTCACCTAAAAATTGCATTCAAAATTACAGAGTCCGCGTTAAGTCTGAGTACAATAAACAAGTCATTGCGAGATTCTGGATCCAAATGCAAATTTAAAGCATGGGAATTACTGAATAGTCAAACTTAGCAAGGTATGCAAAGAAAAGAATTAAAAAATTAAAAAGTGTGTATACATACTACCATTACTTTAGGGACACTAGGATTATATATGAATTAAAAGAAAATACTATGGTTGACATAAAACTAATATAATAAGTAATTTTATCTAATATTAGAATATTGAGGTAACTATTCTATCTAGTAAAATGATAAATTAATAATAATAAACTATTTACTAGAAATTTATAGCGTTGTATCTAATTAATATACATACATACATACATACATACATACATATATATATATATATATATATGCGTGTGTGTGTGTACAGTGGTGGCCAAACTTATGCGGGCACTTTTTTAAATTATTACGTTTTTAAAGTTTACATACTTATAGAAAATTTTACGTTGCGCAAAACGTAAAGTACTTTATATCATTTTACAGGGAAATTAATACTGAATCAATACAAAGAACAAAATTCAAATATTTGCAACGCAAAAAACGTTATACCGCTGTAACTGTCAATATACGTTAGATACTGATGATAGCATTGATTTATCAGTGGTTAATGAGGTTGTCTTTATTCTTTCTTACAGCTTCGCATCGATGATTCATTGAGCTTAAAACTGTTTTAAGCTTTTCCTTCGTTATTACACGATGACAGGAAACAGTTATATCCTCATTTTTTTTTTTATTGAGAACATTTATATCCCCGTGCAGCACAAAGTATCCCACAGGGGCTTACATAGAAGTACAAAAGAATCACACATCACAAAGAAGAGAAGGTTTACAACACAAACATCTATGTCTTACCCGGGATTCAAACTCAGACCCTACGGCACCTCAGTCAGCGTCACTAACCACTATACTGGATGGGCGACTATATATATCCTCAAACAGTTCCTTTTTATTTCATGTTTACCTCATTCGAACAACAGTTTTCAAACAGTGCTACAAGTTTTCGATATGATCGAGGTCAGGACTATTTCCTTACCAGTACTGAAACTTAATGATCTCAGATCGGTATCATTCTTTTAATTACTTTACTGTGTGTCAAGGAGCAGAATCTTACTGAAAAATAAATGAAACATTGTTGGTAAATAGATTCCCGATGGAAGGCAGAATTTTGGGTTATAGAAAGGAGTCAATGTATTTTATGACATTCGGTTTCCAATGGATGATATGAAGGCGACCGATACCATCTGTTGATATGCATGACTAACTGATAGAACTATGTGTATCCTTCACAGTTGGCTAGATGCAGTCAGGATGTAGCATTTCGGCTATTTCACGTCTTTCATAATTTAGGCTATCACTACCGAATAACAATATTTTAGTTTCATCCCTCTGTATAACTTATGAACGATAAACATTTGTTCAATTAATGTGTTCCATTGCCACTATAGTCCCTTTTATTGCTGCTGTAAAATGAAATAGGGCTTTTTTTGTGGAATTCTACCTTTTAGTCTTAGACATGCTAATCTACTCCTGATTGTTTTTTAACTGACAGAAACACCAGCATCACTCGGATCACTTCTGATGATTATCCATAAAAAAAGCATTTTATCTCTGAAATATAGTATTTTTGTTCTTCTGTCATTAACAGATGTGGCACACTCTTTCCGGACTTTTCCTTCTTTTATTTATTATTATTAAATTTTCTCCTGACATCTTAAACAAAACTTTCAGTCTCCATATGTAGTCACTGAACTACCCACCTGTTATGTTATTTTAACATAGGAAATATCACTTTCTCGTCACCCATGTGTCCAATATAATCTTTAATTTGATGTCATTGCCTTTTTATTACATATCATTGTTATTGTAGCCAGGAAACAGTCCTGACCTCAATCCTATGGAATACTTGTGGCACTGTTTGAAAACTGTCGTCCGAATGAAGTACCCATGAAATAAAAAAGAGCTAATTGAGGATATAATTGTTTTCTTGGTACCATGTAGTAACGACGGAAGAGCTTAAAACTATTTTTAGCCCCATGAAACATCGATGTGAAGTTGTCAAAAAGAATAAAGGCAACCTCACTAAGCTCTGATAACTCACTACTAACACCAGTATCTAACGTATATCGATAGTTATTGCAGCAAAACCTTTTTTGTGTTGCAAATATTTGAATTTTGCTTTTTGAGTTGAATTGAGTATTAAATTTTCTTTAAAATAATATAAAGTACTTGGCATTTTGCGCAGCTTAAAATTTCTCTAAGCATTCAAAATTAAAAAAAACATAACAATTTTAAAAAGTGTCCACAATTTTGTCCACCACTGAATATACAGTGGGCCACAAAAGTGTTCGTACACTTGCAATTAATTATGAAATTTAATGTTTTCGACTAATAAAAACTAATATATTGTAATTGTAATTTTTTTATGATATCTGCAACTTGTTCTTATTGGAATGAAAATTAATCTTTTATAAAAATAGTATAACTAATTTTTTTAAAAATTAACAATCAAAAAGCTACTAAAAATTACGCCACAAAAGTCTTCGTACACTTAACAAAAATCTCAACTTAGCTTTAAATATTGTATTTCTTTCTTAATTTATAACAGTAGGATATTTTTTAGTGTCCACAACAACTTTTAAGATTCTTGGTATAGATTTAAACAGTTTTTTGTAATTTCTGCATCAATTTTCCTCCATTCTTCTGTGATCATTGTTTTACTCCATATTTTGTGTTTTTTGTCATGTTTTCTTTTTTTACATCGAAATCTCACCAAATATGTTCTACTGGGCAAAATAAAGAGTTTGAGGAGGAGTTTTTAAATTTTGGGGGGAGTTATAAAAACAAGTGGCGCTTGAGAGCAGTGCGCTTGGCTTTTGCCGTTTTAAAAAAAGTTGTCTCAATATCCCAAAATTTTGTGCTGATAATTTATAATTTCTCTTTAAATCATTTAAATAGAGCTCATGATTCACAATATTATCAAAAATACCAAAAATTTCCCCAAAATTTTGAGGCCAAAAAACCCTCCATGCCAGAACATCTTCCTTCAATGCTGAAGCATGGGAGGTGGAGGATTCTTGTTCCCCTAAAATTTATGGGGTTAAACTCCTTTTTTTTTTATTTATAAGTTATTATAGGCCGAACGGAACCCTAAATGTTGAAATTTTCTGCCATCCCAATAAAATTTTTGTCAATTTTGAATTTTCGAAACTTAATCTCAAAAATCTAGTTGGATCCACTAAAACATGGAGGTGAAAGTGTTCTTGCGTGGGGGTGTAAATCGGTCTCAGAATTAAGTAATTTGGTATTTTTTTATAGTATTGTGAATCATGAGCTCTATTTAAATATTTTAAAAAAAAATTTTTTTTCCCCCAAAAAAATTTGGTGGAAGCTTTTTTAACGGCTTGTGCCAAGGGGCCGCTCAAGCCGGGCCCTTAAAAAGTCCCAAATTCCAAAAAAAAATCTCCTCAAACTTTTTAAGCCCGGTAAAATATTTGGAGAGATTTCGATTAAAAAAACATGACAAATAAACAAAATATGGGTAAAAAAAGATCCGAAGAATGGAAATTCGATGCAGAAATTCAAAAAATGATTAAACAAAAACTTTTTGGGACATAAAAAAATATCCTACTAAGGCCCAAATTAAAAAGAAATACAATATTTAAAAAATGTTTTGTTAAGTGTCGAAGACTTTTTCAATTTTTGAAAGATAATTAAAAAAATATATAGTTATACTTTTTTTTAAAAAAATTAAATTTATTTAAAAAACAAGTTGCAGATATAATAAA
>BMAV01015530.1:0-16949 GCA_019973955.1 Trichonephila inaurata madagascariensis
TTCCAGGACAAGTAGGACAAAGACTGGCAGGATTGTGTCCCTGAATGGCGTAATTTGAGCAACTGCCCTGTCCCATCCCTCCCTGCCTCTCGCATGAAGAGAGGAAAGAGCGTTAATTTAGATTCTCGGTAGATTGCCGCTTTGTATCCTTTTGGAGTAGAACTGAGAGGCCGAGTCCACCCGTGTTTCATTAAACAGTTCCCCTTTTTATTGGGGGAGCGGAGCACATATTGCCTCGCAAACAGCGCCTAATAGACTCGGAGACACTTAGCTTCCCACCAAAAATGCTCTTCTCCATTTTCTTTTAATCTCTTCTGGTGCGTAGCGTGTTTAAATGACTACGCAATAACGACTTCTGTAATGGTTTGACATTTACGTGAAATTGGATTGTACTACATTATGTTCAAATTACATGTATATGAAATGTCACTTTAAGTGAGTTATTGCTTGTTGTGTAGTGAATTAAAGTTAAATTAGTGTATTTTGTTGAATTAATGCAATGTATTATGTGTAATAAATGTGCTTGAGACTAAATGTTAATTACTGTTCTTATTGGGCTGCCCATCCGGTATAGAGTTTAGTGACGCTAAGTGCTGTGCCGTTGGGCCGAATCCCGGAGAAGGCATGTTTGTAAATGAAAAGTGCCTGTGCTGCATGGAGGTTTTCTAAATATTCGTAGTGCTGCAAGTCCTCTAGTGAGATTGGTGGAAGGGTAAAAGAGTTGGGAGACCCTTCCTCTCCATCCTACCCCCCCCCCTCCCAGAACGTTCTCCATCAAAACTGGAGTTATACTGCCATCTGAATTGTGCTCAAAGCTGCGACTAAATACAGGCGTAAAACTAGCCCTTTGTCACGATGAAGTTCGTGGACTTCGATCTGACTATCAGAAATAACAATTATCATTAGTGTAGCTAGTACTGAGTTGGTATCGAAATTCTTTGAGGGCCCCTTTTTTTGAAAACAGATAAAAACGATCGCATTAATAAAGTTTGTTTGAATGAGTCAAAATGTTACCCATATTGAGTTCCCTGTAGTTTGTGTGAGTGGAGGGGTCTCGTATCATTGATATGGTGGTAGTTACACCCCTGTTCACTACTATTAACAATGACTAACTGAATTAGATTTCATAAGAAATGAATAGCGCCAGTAAAAAGCGATGAATCTGTATCAAGGATGTCTTAGGAAAAAACACAAAGTCTCGGCCTTTGTGGGTTCCTCGTTTCGTTCTCGACTCCACCTCAATAATATCACAAAAGGAGTAATTTTAATCATCGAATGTTATTCTCGGACATATTCTCTGAAAAGTTGGAAATTTTGAACTATATATCGGATGGCAACAGTGTGAATATTGCATTAAGATGAGATGGCCGTCGTCCATGTTTAGGCCTAGGCCTACCACCGTACACCATCATTACTAATTTAAACGAAAGACAGCAGTCGGTCCAGCTGGTTTATGTCTAGGACTGTGAGATTGCGAGTATGCACATTTATTAATTTCAGATACTCGTTTGTACGGATATTTGACAACGTATGCTATATACTATCTACTCTTAAGTGTCACAGGTGAGGCTTTTGTGTGCATAGGAGCTCAGGGCCTCAAGAAACTTCAAGACGTCCCTATTCACTATCATAGAAGCAACTGTTTCCTTTATTTTTTTAATAATTTGTCATTACATTTTTATCTTAATAAGCACTGTAGTAATTGCAATCTGCTTTATACAATTAATTGCATTCTTAACGATAACATAATTAAAGTAAACTTCTGATCAAACGATAAAAACAACCAAAATTAATCCAAACTTTCAACATTACAACTATTAGATTTCACAAGAAAGTACAATCGTTGGATTCCGTATCAGTATATTGTGAATTATCGGGATAGATGAATCGCCAGATGATAGATGAATCCTTACTTTTCTGTAACAAAAATAAGCCATTCTTGTATCGTATTGGAACAATTGGAGAGAAGTGGGTTATCTACTATATCAGGGGTGTCCAACCCAAATGATCTTCGGGACCACTTCGGAAAAACATTACAATCTCATGGCCGCACATATAAAAAATATGTACCTTTGTATCAGATATGGAAACAAAACATTTATTGGAGTGAAAATTTAAAACAAAATGACTTATTATTGTTTTCATTATTTTTCATGTATACAGACATAGATAATATAATAATGTTTGTATAATATAATAATGCAATGTGATCAAATAATGTTACAAATATTACAGTTGTCATTTTCTTGAAAATGACGGCGCGTTCATATTGAATTAATCTTTCGTTACTCATTGTTGAAATTTGATTGTTCTGTCATTCTCAAGCGATTAAGTAAACATTGCCTTTTATCTTAACCGTTCTGAATAATTTTATAAACTTTAAAAAACGTCTTTGACTGCCTCTTGCTTTTTGGGCACTCCAAACAGAAAAGGAGGAGAAGAAATGAAAGTCACACACACACAGAATCGTGTACCATCCATAGTAAAGGATATGCATAATGCAATTCGGAATTTTTTTAAAAAGTAATTTATTATAGAGTAAAATCAAACGCAATTGTTTGTTGAAATATAAATCTATTTTAATCTAAAGGACGTTTCTATTATCAAAAAGGATTTATTTTAAAACAAGAACAGTTAATAGGCAAATACATTGTAGATTTATATATATATATATATATATATATATATTTTCCCTGAAATAAATTTCAAAATGGAAAAACTTTAAAAACCTGTTATTTAAAAAAATTTTAAAAGAGCCGGTGGGCCACATGCGGCCCGCGAGCCACGTGTTGGACACCCCTGTACTATATAAAAAATTATAGAAAGTATTGATGAATTGTATGTCAGCCTTCTGAATCCCTATATCCGATGTCGAAATCAGAATCTCATCCCAAAAGAGTTTAGCTGCATATTTTGGAATGCTCAAGGAATCATTCACTGAGAGGCTCTGCTGTATAGCCAAATAATTATATTACCGCCTTCAAAAGTCTTCAGTTAGATTGCGATTCGCATTAAACTCGAAGGGTCTCAGCGTCGTCAACTGAGACGATAAAGTGAGACTCCACATTGCCTTTATCACTTGTCAAAGACAATGGAGTTTGTATGTGAAGATTAATCCACTTCTATCCCTTCTTAATCTTATGACTGGTGGCTACTTACTATTTGTTACTTGTTTTGTGCGTTGATCATTTTGTTTCGATCGAAAAATCGTTCATATTTTTGATGATATGAGACCACCTTCCTGCGATTTTCACTCCAAATACTCCTCCAATTTTCCTCCTTTCTTTTCACTACGACCCCTTTTTCAATTCCTACTATTAGCTCACTCTCTTTATATATTTATTTATCTTGTTTAATTTTTCAACCGTTAATAAAATACTTTCTATTGATCCAATCAAGTTCAAATAAATTTTTTTAAACTTGTAGTGGATGATACTTGATGTTAATACAGTTTTTTTCAAATAATAATTAATTAATTAAATATAATCAAATTAATTACTGGTTTTTGATGCCCACTTAGATTCATTCGTCTCTACTGTTGTAACAATGTAACTGCTAAAACAAACTCAAAAGTTGGCGTCGAAAACCTGTTTTTCAGCCAAACCGGGTGTGCATTGTTACAACAATGTAGACAAATCATGCTCTTTTTTCAATTCCTACTATTAGTTCACTCTCTCTATATATACATATTTATTTATACATACCTTATTCAAATTTTCAATTGTAATAAAATACTTTCTATTCATCCCTTCAAAGTAAGAATTGACTTAATTTTTTTTTACATATGTATATTACTTGTTATAGTCAACACTTGCCCATGAACCCCTTTTTATAGTCAAAACTTTCCGAAGTGAAAAAAGTGACATAAATGCATACTATAAAAATTACAAATTTAAAAAAATACTTTGTTGAAGAGTTATTTATTGAAATTATAACTTTTTTTAAAAAAAAAAATATAGTAAAAAAAAATTTTAATGATGGATGAACTTGATGAGATGTGTTACAAATGTATTTATGTCCGTCTCAATGTTTGTGAGTAGCTACAGCAAATCCCCAAGAAAACTAGTTTTTAGTCAGTTCTTTTCTTCTTTTTTCTGTGGTGAGGTTTCTTCCAGTACCGAATTCACGTTCTACCAAATTGGAATTAAGTAAGTGAATATTAACGTCGCACTCTTCAGCTACACGAGGACTTTTGGCGACGGACCTCGTAATTTTGAACCATGGTCAGTGACAAGGACCACACCTGAGCTAGCATCCCCTTCTCCTAACTACCACACCAAAGAGAGGACGTTTGAGCTCTCGACAGATTTCATGTGCATCGCTCCCTTACATGGCGGGTCTTTAGTGGTACTGGGCTCAAACTCATGACATGCCAGTCACGATCCGATACCTTGACCACTAGATTACCACGGCCACCTTCTATTGGAAGGCGGGAAAGTATAGTCAGAAACTTTTGTACAATAACCCATAATGTAGAATATAAAAATGGAATCTGTTTTTGTAACCAGAATTTGTGGTACCCTAGTTCAAACATCATATTTCAATAAGATGCTCCTGTATTGGTATAGATTCATTTGTGTTTATCATCTTAGTCCACGCGTAAAAGGGATCAACACCTAGTCGGGAATATCCAAATAAACTATTCTTATTGATTGAAATTTCCATAAAAAAAAATGGATCAAAAGTTTTTTTAATTTTATATTTAACCTTACACCCGCCCCCCCTCTGACGTTTCTCAGGGACCCCAAACTCCCTCTTTCCACGGATTCCCTGAATAATATCCCGGTGGGGTCCATAGGGAGCACTTTGGGAACCACTGATTTGGGTGAACGAGTGAATGTTTTATCAACGTCGCACAACCAGCACCTGAGCTTGACCCCTTCTCCAAACTACCACACTACGCCAACGAGATGACTTTGAGCCACGATAAACTTAATGTGCATCAGCCCCTCTAAATGGCGCGTCTTCGGTGGCTCTGCGCAGACTACGAGCTCGCGAGCATGACCACTAATCTACCGAGGTCACATGACTTTCTTTGGAAAAGTATTTTGATTTAAAACCAGTATAAAATACATTTATATACGTATATCAGCAGAACTTTCAAAATGTTTTAAAATGTAATGAATCTTGGCGAGATACAAAACATTATCGAAACAAACAAAAGTAAAGAAGTAATCTCAAGTGAAAATACAAAAGGTAACAAGTTTCAAATATCCAGTAACTTACATGAAAACAAAAAGCACAATACAAATACAACAAACAGAGGAACGTTCAAAGATAAAACAGAAACTTTATTTCTAAACTATCAAAATTGAAAAATAGATAGAATAGGACTTAGAGAAAAGATTATACGTTTTTGTGGGGGATATTGGCTCTTGCATTTCAACAATTCTTAGAGGGATTCTCAAAAAAAAGAACAAAATTTATAGTAAAAGATTTTACAAATGTTTCGTCTTCGTAGCAAATTTAATAGAAATAAGAAATAAAAAAAGGATTGATGTTCTTATAACTTTGACAATTTTGATTGATCTTCCATTATTAATCCTTCTTTTGTCGCTTTTCAGAAAAACTTTTTTTATTTTCTTATGAAATCTGCATTATTGTAACTAACAGAAATGTTTCGTTAGAATTTATTTTTAATAAATATTCGCTTTCCGTTAAAATAAAAGAATTAAAACAAAGAGATGTTTATTTATAATTTTATTATTTTTTTTAACGTCAAAATCTGAAGCTCCACGAGGGCTATTGGCTATGGGCCTCGTTTTTTTCAACCACGATCAAGTGACGAAGACGACACCTGGTGGTGAAACTGAGGCTGGAGTGAATCTCCATTCCCCAAATCTACCAGATAATTATGTGGTATTATATCATTAGAAGAATAGTACTCATGTAGTAAATGATAACACTTTCAATCGTTTCACTGAAAACTTTCAAAAACATTTTCGAAAATGAATTTTCAAATATAAATTTATCATAAAGAGTATCTGAGTATACATAAAACTTTATAAAAAGACTAAATAATAATTCTGGTAACAAGATATTCGTAACAAATATTTATTTAAAAAATTTTAGACATTTATAATCTAAAATTTTACTAGCATTTGTATATAAAATCTTATTATATTTCGTTTATAAAAAAAAAAACATTTTTGAATTGGAGTTGCATAAAAGCTTCCATCTGCGACATTGTTAAGGGTAGTTTAATTTTTTACACGTAAAACAAATACATTTAGTTCAAATTTTTTTAAAAATAGTTTATAAAATAGTTGAAGTATCTGATTCGAAATTTAACTGAAAGGAAAATAATTCATTTTGTGTGAAGTGAAAACAAAAACTCAATTATACCATAACATCAAACAGTAAATAAAATCGATTGTAGTTCAACAATTTTAACTTATGGAACAGATACGGACAACGTATATTTAATTTTTCTGATGTATATTCAGCTAATTACTATTATTATTATTGTTACTAAAAATAAAATTGTATTTATATTTTTATGCCATGATTGACTATTTTTAAAACAAGGCTTCGACTGTGAGATATTTTGTAAAAAATCGTCTGCCTTTTCAAAACTATTCTAACCTCTTAATGTATCTGTAAGTATATCGTTTGCAGTTAAAACAATTTAATACATTTATATATATTTTCTATTTTGCATTGAATTTTTGAAATACGTATTTCGCAATTCAACTGTGTATTTTATTTCTCTAAATTTGAAAATAAATTAGTTGTAATTTTAGAATGGAAGACAGAAGTTCTCACAGTTTGTTTTATCCTGTTTCGTATTAGAAGTAAAGTAATGAACTGATAACAAAGGTAGATAATTTTTTAAACTATTTACGCATATACAGATTAATGATATTTCTTTGTTATAAAAGGTATATATAGGTGACGACTGCATTTTTTCTTATAAATTTCGAATTTTCATTTCGAACTCGTATTTTGAAAGCAGTGAGATTTCTTAATTTCATGAAAAAAAATTTAACAACTTAACTGATTCAAGACATTTTGAGACCTTTTAGTGTTAATCTTGTGTGTACTAAAAAACGAAATTATATTGTATTATTTTTTTTAAAAAAATAGAGGATGTATGTGTGAAGTCAGTTTAAAAAAAAATAAATAGCCATTGTGTATATTATTTTTTCAAAATAATCGTTAATATGCTCTACGTTCGAAACATTTTTCTCCTAAAGTATTCTTAAAAATTCATGTTAATATTTTAAAAGTCAATTTAAATAAATTAAGAAGAAATTTTGATTATGTATGTATAAAAATATTAAGAATTATTCAACTGCCGATTTTTTTATTTTAAGTAGAAATTTATTACCAGTTGTATTGTGAATTTAATTTACAAAGTAACTTTTCTTGATAACACGTAAAGTTTCTCTTGTACGAAAAATAATACAGAAATATAGTAAAATAGTGCATGAATCATGAGGAAGTACAGATCATTAATATAGTATTTTGTCTACTACGATTTTAAAAGAAACTATTCATTCTGGGATTTTTAGCTTTACTAATTGTTTTTTTTTGTTAAGTTATATCAATGATGCAAGCTTTTATAAAATAATTACTTTAAACCTGTTTTTAAATTTTAAAACTATTTATAGCCATTTTGTCTTTGATTAAAAGTTAATTTTCTACGATTTCCTCTAAAGATATTGTTTCTATCAACATCGCGATTTTGTAATTTTTACGCAGTTTATGCTTGAATTATATATACAGAATCTACGTCAATTACATTTTTATTATATTCATTTTTATTGATAATTAATGAATCCATCACATATTAAAATCATTTTTATGAATTAGCTCAAATATCTATGAAGATAATTCTGATACTATGGACAATACTAGAAAAGTACCAATTGCAGGCAGGCTGCATTAAACATTTTTTTTTTTATTTAATTATAATGTCATAAAAGTAAAAATTTTCTGAACTTACGTATTATACCGTCGACTAATGGGCTAAATTCATATGACGTCATAATCACATGATAAATGACAAACACGTGTTTCTAGCTAATCAATTTATAAATTCATGTGACGTCATAGTCACATAATAAATGCAATCATGTGTTTCTAGCCAATCGGTTCAAAGTTCTTCGTTGTTGACAAATTTTTCTCTTTGCAGAAACTTTATTTTAAAAAGTTTATATTTGTCAACAATTATAAATAAGCAAAATATTCTTGATTTGAAAATACACGTATAAAATAAAAGTTATTGCTTTTTTTTTAATTTAAAAAAAACTTTTTGATGTAATTTTTTTTTTATAATGCTTGGGCATCTTTACTCAATTATGAAACTTTAAATTTTATCTAAATTTTACAAATAGAATAACAAGTACAATTAGTTTGATGTTTGCTTTGAATTCAATGTAGAGCACGTGTTTCCCTCTATCACGTGATTGTCATGAATTTAGTACATTCTTCAAATGGAAAGACGTTGCCAAATGCAGCGATATGCAGCCGATAGAGGAAAGCTATTCACACGCACTCACAAATGCAATATATTTATTCACGCATGCGATTACATCATGTGGCGTTGTTTTTTACATTTTTGAGAAGCTGGTCGACGATATAATACGTAAGTACCAATCATTGTTATTTCATGCAAAAAGACTTCTAAAATAAATTCTGCTTTCTCTCTCTTTACTACTTTCAATTTTCTTTGATCCTTAATATTCCAATAGCCATGAATGGGAACTAAGTACCCAACAATAATCGACAAGATCCTTAGTTCAACAAAAGCCATACTGCTGTTAATATTCAAGTGAGTGTGGTGTCTAAGTCTTCGTGAGGCATGGTATTGCAATTAGGTAAATAATAAATCTCAGCTCTTGTGGACTCGCATTTAAATGAAGAGTTTAAAATAACGAAATCTATCACAATAACTCCTTGTGAGATTCGAATGTGGTGTTATTATAAAATAAATAAATGAAATATAACGAATGGAGAGGATATAAGAAAAATTGACATTTGTTGCTTAACGCGTAAATACAAAACGAATAAACCTATATCCTCCCTTTTTTTATTTATCATTGTCATTGTCAACTTCAAATCATAGTAATTGATGGCAAACTTGAACCAATGTCTATTACAAGTTTAAATACTGATTTAACCAAAAACCATTTCGTGTAATATTGAAGAATATTGTACTATAATAGAACCTCAACTTTTACGTAAAATACCAACTCAAGAGCATCATCCTTTTCAACTAGCAATGGCTAAGAATTCTAAGACCCTTAGTCAATAACCAAAGTATAGAACGAAGTTAATCAAATTGAACCATCCTAAATAAGTCCAACGTAATCCAATTACCATAGCAGCATTACCAAAAATTTCATTATCAGTCCCTACCAGCATAAATATCGCTACTCTCCATTGTCGACATTAATTCCATCCATCCTCATCTCGAACCTTTAATGTCCAATTTCATTAATGTGTTTTCTTCCATAATTTGTTCCTCCCAGAGAATTGTGCAAAATAATAGTAGCTGATGTGCACGTTAAATTCAAATGAGCTTCAAACGGCCTGGTGCACAAGTTAGGAGAATGAAATACCATTTCAGATATCATCTTTGACATTTAATCGTGATTCACTGTTACGAAGTCCATCACTAATAGGTGCTGTTCACTGATATGGATAATTAATATCTTTTGTTCCATGATTAAAAGGAAGCCCCCTAAACCTTTATCAAAATTATTTTTCTGTGCTTCAAATAAAGGTATAAAAATCATTGAATTGAATTGAAAGTAAATGACTTAGTAAAAGTTACGATAAAACAATTTATGAGTTGCTTAATACGAAGAATATTAATGCATAAGGGCTTTAATCACATTGAAAATTGTAAGTAAATATTTTCCAATAAAACACGTATGTAAAGATAGTTGATTATCTGGACATTTGACAACTATGTATGTATTTATTTATTTAGTGAGACACATATATATATATATATAAAACTAATACTATTATAAATTATTGGTTACATATATATATATGTAAACAATAAGTAAAATAGTATATGAAAAAGATTGATTATTTATTCACGTTGTCCCCTCTGAAACAATACCATAATTATTGGTAACGGATCTTGAAATATTGAACCATGGGTAATTAACGCGGACGACACCTAAGCTAGAGCCCTACTCTCCAAGCTTCCAAATCATGCCAACATGAGGACTTTGAGCTTCAACAGATTTAATGAGAATCCACCTCTCTACAATATGGGTATCAGTGTCATCAAAACTCGAACTCACGATTCCCTGGGAACAACGCCGATCACGAATTCGTGATCATATATATGAAAAGAAAATGCGATAAATATAGTTAATTTATCAAATTAAAACGTATAAATTCATCCTTGAAAATAATAATAAAGAGTTGATTTTTTCTCATCTGTATTCATAACCATTGAAAATATTCTCACAGATCTTTGTTAAGAATTTCTCCTGTGGAACAAAATAAATTCAACTAAGCCCTAAGACTGGCGTTGTTTTTGTCGTCTTGAATTCGAGTCCTAATACCACGTAGCCTATAAATAGAGGAATTGATGCACGCATATCAGGACTTAAAGTCCTAACGTTGATGTGATATGTGTTTGGAGAATGGGCGCTGGTGTCGTCTTCATCACTTAACCGTGACTTGAAATTTAGATGTCCATCATCAATCATAATGCGATGTTAATAAACAATCACTTATTTTTTTTAATAAAATAACCAAGAAATAATTGATAAATTCCTTCATTAAATTTTTAGCCTTTTTTGCACAGAAAGTAGTTTGGTCATGCCATGCATTATACAGTATCCATGCAGTGTATCTTCATACATGATAATTGGCTTCTGTAGCTTAATGGTCACTGCCTCAAACTCAAATCTTAGTTTCAGTGAAAATCTGTTATTTGGAATATTGAGATTATTGCGCTTTAAATGGTATTAACCTCAAAGCCCTTACTCTTCTCAAGGGATTATCATATTTATGTAAATATGGAATTTGCGATCCCGGGCATTCGAATTATCTTTGTTTCTTTGGTAAATATAGGGGACTTATCCCAAGGATGCATCCTTTTCTCTAACCTCTATTTTTTCCCCTTGTGCAATTAAGTTTTTGTCTAGATTGCATTTTTCGTAAACTAAGGATTATTCGTGCAATTTGGCATAATAGTTCCGTGATCTTTCTTGTTGTGGTGTGGTAGAGTTAGGAGAGGGGGTGCCAGCTCAGGTGTCGTCCACGTCACTTGACCATGGTTCAAAATTACGTGGTCCGTCACCAAAAGCCCTAGTGTAGCTGAACAGTGCGACGTTAACATTCAATCAATCAATCAAATCCGTTATCTTTCCGTGATTGTAATATTGGTGTCGAGGAAAATGTAGAACATGAGCTCCTTCTATGTTCCAAGTTTTTCAGAGAACAAAAGATCCTAAGGCTAACTTTCAAGGGACTTAATATAAATTGGCCTCCGCGAATCTTCACCGCCTTATTTCCAACAGAAGTGTTTTTAAAAGCTCTATGAATTTGTTGTAAATATTTGTAATCCTTCATAAACTCAAAAGTTTTTTTTTTCTCCTTCTTTCCTTTGTAAAGTGTGATTAATACTTACCTCTGCGAGCCCTGTGTGATACTTTGTAGAGCGCTGAGATTTTATAACTGTTTTCAATAAAAATATAATAAAAAATTCGGATAAATATGTGTCTTTCGTTATAGAAACCAACGAACCGAACTAATAAGTTTCTTCCGTGGTGTCTACGAAAGGGAAATATGATCTGGAGACAGTGGCGCACACAAGGGGGGGTCCTGGGGCTCCGGAACCCCTCAAAGGCCTTTTTTTCCGATTGGTTATAATTCTAAGTATATAATACGTAAAATTTAATTAAATATTTGTTATTAATGATTAATTTTATTAATTAATGCTAATTATTTATTCAACAATTAGTTTTTTACTGTGTTTTGTTCCTGAAAATCGACAAAATCAAAAATAGCATGATACAAGAATGATGAACTTTCACGCCCCCCCCCCCCCCCTTGAAAAATTCCTGTGTGCGCTACTGACTGGAGATGTATCCTCGTCACATGTACGAAGCGTATTATTATGAAGTTCCCATGTAACTTCTAGTACGATAATAATTCAAATTTTAAATTTTGCCTTAACAAGTATATGCATCTCTGGCTTAAGCCCTGTGATGTGTTTCTTTCCGTAATATGTTGTTGATCCCCCCAGCGGATGCCGAGATCTTTCTTCTGCCATACTCCACTTCCTTTTCGTCAGTAACACACACATCGCGGGGAAGAGAGGTGTGTGTTCATTACCCAACATTGTTCAATTACCGTCGGCTTGCCAATTTCCTTAATAACGCCTCTGTCAATAGATAAATTTCAATTTCTCTAATGGCGCACACAAAGGATCTCTCCCTTCCCATGAAAGGTGAGCTCGGAATTTTGCCGTGGCTCTCCCACCCTTTCTTGTAATTACGGAGGGCGACAAATAAGGAGCCCCGTAGCAATTTAATTATTTGAGCGGCCGGCGAAAACAACTGTGGGGAAGACCGGCAAAATGGTTCTCGTTTTGTGTTAGGTGGGGGTTTAAGAGCTTTTTCGCCGGATGTGCCGCCGCTTTTCGGACGGCGCACTTTGGCGAATTTATCCTTTTGTGAAAGGACGGTTTGGGATACGCATAAAATGCCCGGATGGAACGGGTCGTCGTAAAAAATGTTTTAGTTTGGTCGTGAAGTTTTTGGGGGACAAAAATAGGTTGAGGAGATCAAAAAAGAACATGAAGGGGAAAATATCAAATTGTTTATCTGCTTACCTTAGGAAATGTGACAACACTATAAGGAATTTATAGCACGTAAAATATTAGTGGTGATATATAAGCTGAAAAATAACTAAGTGTATTGTGTGTGGGAAAATAAAGTCTACTTAAAGTTTCGATCTCCGTTGAAAGTTCTTATTGGAAACAATGTTTCATAAAACGAATACTTTTTGTGAATTCAGTGCAAAGATAAACGGATTCTTACTTAAGTCTTAACACACTTAATGAATAGGTGAAACGCATTATTCATGTTTTATCAGTTATTGTTATCTTAGTCTTATCTCAGTTACTAAACTTAATCCTTTTCCTTCTAAGCATTATTACACTTTCCCCACTATGTCATAGCAATGTGAACTTTTTAAAATATATAACCATATATGAGAGAGATGTTTGATATAGAGTAAACAATCTTACACTTCATGTGACATCATTGTCAAGTGATAACTATAGCTCGTGTTTCCAGCGAATCAGTTCATGCACTTTGTTGTTAACAACTTTTGCTTTTTTACAGCAACTTTCTTTTACAAACCACACATTTATCAACAATAATATCGCACATAGATAAGCAAAATGCATTTGATATAAAAGTATCTTTTAATAAAAGATTTTTATTTAAATTCTGAAAACTTTTTGATTAATCTTAATATTTGAACATCTTTACCAAATTATCAAATTTGAAATTTTATCAAAATTTTATAAGTTGAACATCAAGTACAAGTCTGGCAGTTTTGAATTCAATGAAGAACACATGATTGATTTTATCATATGATTGTCAAGAATTTAGCCTATTGTACGGAAAATCATTGTTGTAGTTAAATCTTAAGATGAAATACTTGAGAATATTCTCCTTTTTTCCATTAAAGCATATTTAACACAAGTGAAAATCGTAATTACAGGAAAAATGAGAAAATATTGAATTGTTTAGTAGCTATAAGAGAACTTAAGAGTGATGATAACAGATAACAGAGGTGTAATAAAAAATAGGCTCTTTAATCTTTCTATTAAAAAATTCGAAATGTTTATTAATGATAGAAATAATATCTACGTTTAATCTCTTGTTAAAAAGTATTTTAACGTTTTAAAATTATTAATGGCAATCAGTTCCTTAAAGTTATTCCCATGCCATATTATTTTTATTCTTTGTTTGAGGTAAGAAAAAAAATGCTTCTGCACTTTGATTAAATTCAATTTTTAACCATTGACTCATTTTTAAGCTTTTTAATTGGATTATTTTCGATTGAACAACTTTGAATACTTATATAAATTACAGTAAATTTTAAACAGAATTTTTACTAATATTAAAAGGAAGATAATCACCTATTAAGAATTAAGAATTTAATTTAAAAAAAAAAAATTAAAATATCTGAAATGCATTAATCGATTTTAGAATAATTCATTATTTTAATTAAAAATAACAGAACATTAAATTAATTAGAGGTGATAAATTTTATGTTCATGAGCATGGAAAAATAAAATAATTTTATAGCTTTCGTACAAATAAAATTATTGTAAGATATTTCAAACGTAGAAAAATGTCAAAAATTAACAAAGATTTAAGTACATATTTTTAAAATTGTAATACTTTGACATTTCTATATATTTTTTTTCTTTAACTATCCTCAGAATAAGACTCATTCAGCTTCAATTTTACTAAATTAGAAAATGGATTATCGATTTATTCATAAAGATTCATCTTATATAAAAATGGCCAAATGAAAAACCAAAATGATTTTATGTGGTGAATTAATCTCAAGCAACCGGAGAAAGAATTTTTCTTGAGAATAATTTTGATTTATTGTACTTCAAGGAAAACTAAATAACTAATTCGTTCTTTCATTTTTCTTTTCAATAATCTGATAAAGTCTTAAGACTAAAGAATTTTATAAGTTTGATTTCTGAATAGGATTTTCGTTTCAGAAACCTTCACCATTTCAAACATAATATATGAAAATTTGTGATTAATATTATAAAGGCGTATCATTTCCTATATTACCTAATTCAGAATACAAAATTATAAAATGAAAAAAAAAATTTCTTCCTTTTGTGTATGTATGTGTGTGGGAATCCATAATCATAAAACGCCTAAAGATTCATATTAAAATCTATTTCTACCTATAAATATATTTTTATTCGTATAATTTATTAATATATTTTATACGAATAATTTATTAACATATTTCTATATGTATCGGGTGCAATTTCGGATGTTTAATAGGGAGAAGAAGGCTTAGAAGAGGGGGTTTATTTTGAAAGTCATATTCTAATATCAAATACTTAAACTAGTCAAATTTCTAACCTCTAACGCAGTAGTAAGAATTGTAGTTGAGTATTTCCTTTTTTTTACAGATACGTTTTCAAGACTTTTCTCTTAAAAAATTAACATTTAACATTTTAAAAAAAATGTAATTTAGTAAATATTTTAGGAAGATCAAGAGAAACGAACAGATGCATTTAAATACCTATATCTATTATTTAATACATTCAATAAAAATTTTCTTTATATATACTAAATTGTGTAAAGTATTGTGACGCCTATGTTGGCGTTTAGAGAACTTTCGGATTGGTAGTAAATATAAGTGACCTTCAATGAAGTGAAAAGTGGTTTTCAAATGAAGATGAAATCCGGGGTAGGAAAAATAGGGAAAACTAAAAGTTTGTCCCTCTTTTTTTTGTAATAAATATAAATTCTCGCATGTGATTTATATAAGTATAATATTTCTTTATTATTAGATACAGATATTAAAATAAGCTTATGAAATGAATGACATTTAAACTCATAATATAAAGCTGAAGTATTTAAATATTATGATTTTAAATATTTAATTGAAATTTAAAAAAATAGAGATTAGTCAGATAAAGGGTACGTTTGTCTTTCCCCTATAATGTTTAGTTATAGCAGTTATTTGTCTAAATATAGTGAATAATAAATATATTAATAAATTAAATTTATTAGTATTCTACACTCATTAAGCAAATAAAATTTCAAGAAAAATCTCTTTTAATCCCCATCCCCCTTTGCTTGTTTGTTTTTGGTGGTGGAATGAAACTTTTTAAAATAGCTTTCTGTTACAAACTGAAAACACCCTTCCGATTTTTTTTAAAATAATCTATCATACTCATATAATTTATATGAAGCTAATAAAATTATTTTTATTATGTTAGCCTATCTTTCACGTCTTCAAGTAATAATTATATGCAAAAAATTAAAGTAATCATAAAAAATAAATCTATAATGGTAACCTCTATTTCAAAAAAAAAAAATATTAAAAACGTATTTTTTTTTAAAAAAATGTGCAATACACGTTGTTTTGTTGCCAACCTTTTTTACTCATTGAATGCCTTAACTTCATCCATTGTCTAAAAAAATTACATTCAAAGTTTAACTTTAAAAAAAATCCCTACAAATTCCTACAATTTTTGATTGTGTTTTCGCATACATCTAATAAAGCCCAAATTACGGACTTTACTCGATTTACGTAACGAATCCACTTAAAGTAATACAATTGTCTAAGACAACACAAACTCCGTACTAAAACTAAAACCGCTCGCCTAGAAAAACGCCTTGGCATTGTTTCCTCACAATGAAATTATAATTGGCTTGGCGCAAGCCAGGAACCGCGGTGGTAACCCTTTCTCTGCTCCGTGATAAGCATTACTCCTTCATATCATTTACTCCCTTAATGAACAAAAAAGATTAAAGTTTTATTTTCGGCCCGACGTTGCTCTATAAGCTATTAAGACCGTCCATACTATTTTCTCTAACCTTGTGGGTCTAGGGACTGTATATTAGCGCTCTCGATTGTAAGTGGATTCGTAATTTCAGAAATGGGGGAAACACTGGAAAGGCTTTTGTTTATTAAAGGTAGTTCTGTCTCTCTCTTTCAAAATTACGTTTAGATTAGAAATGTAATTTAATTTCGTAACACTATTCTAGGAGGAGAAATATTTTTTAATAGAGAAGGTAAGGTAATGTATTTTTAAATGAGAATTTTTAAAAATGTTTTTTATCCGAAAGAAAAAGAAATGTGTATGACGTTGTGTAAGGAAAAATTAGCAATGTTCGTTTAAATAAAGAGATGTAAAAGTAGAAAAATGTTTTCTTTCAGTTACATAATTTATTTAAAAATATATGTTG
>BMAV01015530.1:32365-43757 GCA_019973955.1 Trichonephila inaurata madagascariensis
TCTTCAACAAATATTCTAAAACACTCTATAGTGGAGAATATACGAGATTATAAAAATCCTACATTTAGTTAATTTGAAGATAGACACACATTTAATTAAAAATTTAGTTCTATATAGAAATAGCAAAAAATACAACAAGTTTTACTTGATTATATCAGCAACACCTATATAAAACAGAAAGTAGATAAAGTAACTATTAGATAAGCTTCTGTGTTACAATGGCAGGTGATCACGGCTAAAACAACTTAGAACAAGAATTAGAAATCGGCGCTTGAGATGGGTCTCAGTTTTTCCGAGAAAGAAATAAAATTTGGATTTTTGCACACAACCATTGCAAGGGCACATCATCAATAATGGGAAACACTCCTACTCTCTGAGATCTGTGCGAGCAGAAAATGACTCAGAAGTTACGGACCCATACAAAAAAGAAAGACTAAAAAGAATTATTTCATGAAATAAATATAAGACCTCCTCAACGTGCTTCCGATTTTCGTGTTAGAGCATCAACAAGTTTCAGTCCGCGAATTGCAAAAAGATTCATCCTTAATATGGTTTTCGGAATCGAAGGCCCACACGAGTATCTTTTATGACTTCAAGACACAAAGCTATATCGCCGGCCTAATTATCAGACTGCGTAACTCCACTGGTGTAACTGATTTGATATACGAGTGCAACGCCCCAAGCGCTTTTTGGCAGCGATAGTTGTCGGGTTACATGAAATCCAAGATGACGGTCTAGCGTTTCCCCTTTGTTTTGTCTACGTCATGCCTCATTGCGTGCTCCGTTTTTAATTTATTCCTTCGATCAGTGTAATCATTATTTTTTTTATTTCATAATAAAACTAGATTTCGAAGGGAGAGGTGGCGGCTAGATTTTAACATAAAATAAATGTAACAGAAAGTAATATTAATGTATTACACTTCCCAGATATAAATTATTTACACTATTTTAAGCGTTCATTACACAAAATTTGTAACAATATCGCACGATAAAAATATCAAGTAAACCATATTGTAATATTATCGCCTATCTTGGCGAATATAAACAACTTGGCGCCTAGCCCTACTGTATCAAATTAGCTTCCCAGATGGAGTTACGCAGTCTAATAATTAGACCGACGATATATCTTCTCTAGGTTCTTCAGCATCACCACGGTCGACATGTCATGAATTCGAGCCCGAGTGCCACTGAATACCCATTGTGTAGAGGGGCTGATGCCCGTTAAATCCGTCTGAAGTTCGGAGAGAGGGGTGCAAGCTAAGGTGTCGTCATGGTCACTTGAAAATAAATCAAAATTACGAGGTTCGTCACCAATGGCCCTCTTTATTTTAGTTACTTTAAAATGTCCAATACGCTAATGGCTTGACGAGTTGCATTTATAATTGAATCGAGCTGATGCATTTGTATATGTATGGAGAAAACTCTATGTAGTAATATACTCCACGAATCAAAAAGGAACTATTTAAGCTGGTGGAGCATATGTTACGGTAAGGGGCCAGATCAGTGGCGCACAAAGAAATTTTTTCGAGGGGAGGTGGTCCAGGGTTGAAAGTCAACCATTCTCGTATCATGCTCCAATTTTCCCCCGAGCATATTTTTTTGATTTTGTCGATTTTGGGGGACGAAAACGGTAAAAAATTAACTATTGAATACATAATTAACATTTGTGACGTCTCTCGCGTCTTTCTGATTAACATAACTCCTATGTTCTTTGACGGCCACGATTAATGGCAAAACCTTTCCAACCCAATACCAAGAAGAGAAACGGATCGAATATGTAAATGAGATATACTATAAAGGATAGCGCAGCAAACCTATAGATATAGCGATAGCATAATATGCCGCGTAGCAGGCTCAGAGGTTGTAATTGATGTAATCATTCTGATCCATAGCGTGATAAAGCTTAGTGTGAAATCTTGCTCATCAAAATTAACAGTCCGATAGTTTTTGGAAAGAATAGAAACTGGATAAAGAAGTTGGGCAACTAAGTTAATAAAGTTTATAGATACCATTATCTAGGTAAAAGGAACCAGGACTGAAGGTAATATTAGATATAGAGTAATTAGATGCATAGGATTATTAACTATAATTGAGATAAAGGATTCGGATTGCGTGATCTGACTTAAATACGTGATTTACTTTTGGGCTTGACTCTCACTCCTAATTAATAATTGTCAAGTTAAATTTAAGTATTATAAGTTACTCTTAATAAAAGTTGTATTAAATTATGTCTCATCATTTTGATAATCCCACACGCCAACACACTTGGAACCGGCAAGACATGGTCATCCCAGGATGACTATGTCTCAATAACGCCGAACGTTTTTAATTCTGGGTTAGGTAATGTAGGTGGAAATACAATTCTACCTGAAATGTACTTTTCAGGGTCGGAGAATGTTGCTGAGTTTATCAGGTGCATCGATAACAATATTCAGTTACTTGAAATCCCAAGTAATCTGTCGTAGCTTACTTAAAGTATCTCAGGGGAAGGGGCTCAAGATTGGTATTCGATATTTGGGTCGTTGTTAGTGCAAAATACAGCCACGGATTTTGCGCAGCTCAAAAACTGAATTAGCGAAGGCTTTCCCGCGATCAAAAATAAAAAGAACTACAGTCAGTTTTATGCATCACAACAGGGAAGAAATCAGGAGGCGACTGATTTCGTATATGAATTACTAAAATAGAGAGAAGTTTAGAATTAGGAATGTCCCAAGCAGACTTAGTAGATCATATTTTAGTTCGACTCGAACCACAGGCCGGACTACGTGGAAGTTAGAAATCACAAAATACGATACAACTTTTAGAAGTCCTGGCTAAATTCGAAGGAATATTCTTTACAAATTACAAAGGTTATCAGAACCATAATATAGAAAGACGAGGTCAAAATGCGCATAGGATGCCTAATTTTGAAGCTAATGGTAGAAACTGGAGGAATTCGGAAATGATGAACCAAATAACAGAAATGAGTTTACGAGAATAGCCGTCAAAATAATAGGGTTCGAGAGGAATAGATTTAATAATAATGATCAAAGATTCAGCAACAGGGGTTACTCATTTCGAAATGAGCGAAATGATAATTTACAATAGAGGGACCGTAGAAATAAGGGTTCAGTGATAATTTCAATCGAGGTGATAGGACGCAAAGGGACGATTAAATATTGTAAAGGTTGGCGGTCAACCGCAAGGGATGTCGACAAGAGAGACAATTAGACTTTCTACGATAATATGTATAGCACCGTAGAACTTCCCCACGTACCTATATTATTAAATAACACATTTTTGAAGCGCTATGGGACACCGGGCAGATAAATCTTTTATATCGGAAGAGGTATATAGAAAATATTTTTTTCTATAAACAAATAAAAAAATCGCGAGCCAGGTAATAACAGCACGGGGTGCGAAATGCTAGCTGAGGGGATTGTAGAATTAAAAATTAAGATCAGACAATTCAGAAATTGGTCATTTCATGTGGTGAAAGATTTAAGAATACCCATGTATTCTGGGTATCGATTTCATAAAGCGTCAAAAATCGTATTAGATTTTTGATCAAAAATCGTTAAAAATTCAAAATACACTGGTTGAAGATAATATAAGGTAAATAAAGGGAAATTACACGCTAATGGGTCAGAAATGAGAAGTTAAACATGGTGGCTACACTTTTACCGAAAAACCATGGGAATAATATAATTGGTGATAAAATTAATTGTGCCATAATCAAAGATTTGGTACTTACTTCGCGGGAACAATTAATAGAGGAACAGAAAATGACAGGAGTAGGTCATATATATAGGTAATATTTAGAAAACCCGGAAGATAACTCGGTTAATGCAACGATATGTGAGAATTGGTCCCACGATTTCCGTTTAATTGAAGGATTGTTATTTATGCGAAGTACGCAATCATTAGGTGAAATGCGTGTATACATTCAAAATCTTTAAGAATGAAATAATGAAGAATTTCATGACAAGCCAATAAGTGGACACGTCGGCAGATTTAAACGTATCATAAAATTCGGGACGTTTGTTATTTCATTACATGAGAAAATTTATTATTGATCAATATGTCTCTACATGCCATATGTGCCAAGTTAATAACTATAAAAACGCGTTACCAGCTGGTCGGTTAAATCGAATTATATCGAATTATCCGAATGAGATAGTGACGTTAGATTTATTAGGCCGTATATATATCGAGAATAAGACATGCCGCTATATTTTAGTAATAACCGATCATTTCAGCAAATGGGCTGAAATTATACCTCTTAAAAGGCCTCATCTCATTATAATAGCGGATATTTTTTTGATAACTTTATATCGCGTTATGGAGCTCAATAAAATTAATAAGTATTAATGGTCCCAATTTATATCCGAGATTTTTGAGCATAAGTGAAGATTAGGCATAAGGCATGTGAAGACTGTTGCATATCGACCACAAGCAAATCGGACTGAAAGAGTTAATCGAGATATAGTGCAAATGATTGCAAATTACGTTAATGATCAACATGATACTTGGGATCGAATTCTTACGTGAGTTTGCTTTACGCTATTCGTACGGCGGTGAATGAAACAACGGGAAAAACACCGGCTGAGTTGTTATTTTTAGGTCGAAATTGATTACACCATTTCAAAACTAGTTATGATAATGAAAGCTCTAAATTCAAAAATTCAAGATATACAGAAAAGCTTTAAAAGAAGCTAGACTAAGTACGAAAATTAAACAGGAAAGGTGGGAAAAATATTATAATAGACGTAGAAAGGACATAAAAATAAAGGTAAATGATTGGGTTTTATTAGAAACACACCCTGTAGTTCAGCCACCGCGAACAAAGTATGTGTAAATTTAAACAAAAATTTGAGGGACCTTATAGAGTCCTAGAAGTTAGGAGACATAATAATATTGTAATATGGAAATCAGGAAAAGATTAACAGTTAACGTAGATCAAATAAGAATATATCGTCATAGGAAATGTGACGAGGTCGAAGTAGGAACAGGTATCCCAAATAGTATTATAAGATCAAAGTCAGGAAACTCGTGCGCTTCGGAAAAGTACACCAAGAGTTAAATAGTCACAATATGGGAAAAGAAAAAATATGCGATTGTGAGGAAACGTAGGTTAGAGGCAAAAAGGGATTGGTAACCAATCAAATCCATATAAAAATACAGACATCGGACCCATAAAAACAAATCACTGGTCAGATCACTACCTAGTTCAGTAGGGAATGAAAATAAAAATAAAAGGTTTTAAATATAACCAGGAATCAAAAGATCAGGTATATCGAGGACAAGTGGACCTAGAGTGGCAAAGAAAGGGGAATAATAATTATAATAATAAAAGACAAATGTCATCTAGTACTATTTCAAGAGATAGAAAAAAGAGCAGGAGAGAATCAGCTGGGGAATTCCATTTGAAAAGACTTATAATCTAAGGCCGACGGAGAACAGAAGAACCACGACCAGCCAAGAACAAAGTTGGGAAGGCAAGGAAAGGACGACAAAAGGAAAGTACAGGCCTTACAACAAGAAATTCAATGCAAACAGGGAATGAAGAGTGATGACACTCATCGTTGAATGTGAACGTGGGAGACCGAATATAACAATCAGGCTGTATTGTTTCATTTTTTTATGATCTTCCAACAAGTGGTCAGGAAGAATTATTGCAAAAGAAGGAAGTCTCAGGCGGTGCTTAAAGTTATAAGCAAGTCAAACACTACAATGAGTGTTCATTTAATTTGGAACTTTTGACTTGTTAAAATTTTTTTTTTTTCTGAAGAAAAACATTTGTATTCACACATTTGTTTGCATGATGTATGACTTCGTGAGATGCGAAAATTCCTTTGGTTATTTGTTATAATGGTTTTGATGAAATGTTTTGTAATTGTATAATATGTGTATATATATATGTTGTTGTATTATTTACGTATTATGAGAGGCATCTGGTTCAGGGAAGCACTTGGCGTAGTCAGGGCACTAACAATAATAACGGCGCTGCGCGGCTCATTTGCAGGAGTTGTTGGGGAAACCAGATGTAGGGATGGAGATAAAAATTTATTGTGATATATAAATAATAAATGTAAAATTGATTAATATTATGGAAACAGAGACTCAAATAATTTCATTTCAGGGAGACTGACCCTGAAAATCTTGAAAAAAGTAAAGCTTCAACGTGTTTCCAGGCTGTTGTTAGAAAGAGGGAGCAGATATTACCAGCTCCATATGAAGTGTTAGATTGGGTCTGCGCACCCAGAATGGTGGTTTTAAGTGTATAAATATTTTAAGTAACAAATTGTAAAGTGAGTAGGCACAAATTAAACAGTAATTATTAATGTTGGCCTAGTTATTGGAGTAAAATTTGTGTCACGAGTTTAAAATTAAATTGAATATTAAAATTCTAAGATGAGTAATGAAAATTAAAGTCAAGATAGAATTTTGGAAATTATAAAAGTTAAAATTTAAGATTAAAATTGCAATGAAAATTAAAGTTAAGATAGATATTGGAAATTATAAAGTTAAAAAATTAAGATTAAGAATTTCAATGAAAATTAAAGTCAAGACAGATATTGGAAATTATAAAAGTTAAAATGAAGATTTAAGATTAAAATTTAAATAATAAAACTCAGAAAGCGAAGAAATTTAGAAATAGAGATTTAGACACGTAATTTATTAAGGGCATTGAGAACCCTTAAGTAAATCGTTTTTCTTCTTGGAGAGGGGGTTGTGACGTCTCTCGCGTCTTTCTGATTAACATACTCTATGTTCTTTGACGGCCACGATTAATGGCAAAACCTTTTCAACCCAATACCAAGAAGAGAAACGGTCGAATATGTAAATGAGATATACTATAAAGGGATAGCGCGGCAAACCTAGATATAGCGATAGCATAATATAGTAGCAGGCTCAGAGGTTGTAGTGTGTAATCATTCGATCAATAGCGTGATAAAGCAGTGTAATCTTGCTCATCAAGAATTAACAGTCCGATAGTTTGGAAAGAATAGAAGCCTAGGATAAAAGTTGGAACCTTCGTTAATAAAGTTTATAGATACCATTATCTAGGTAAAGGAACCAGGACTGAGAAGGTAATATTAGATATAAGTAATTAGATGCATAGGATTATTAACTATAATTGAGGATAAAGGATTCGGTGCGTGATCTGACTTAAATACGTGATTTACTTTGGGCTTGACTCTCACTCTAATTAATAATTGTCAAGTTAGAATTTAAGTATTATAAGTTACTCTTAATAAAAAGTTGTATTAAGAATTATCTCATCATTTGATAATCCCACACCTCTAGCTTACGCGGAACCGGCAAGACATGGTCATCCCAGGATGACTATATATACACATTCATTAACTAAAATAATTATTAATAACAAAGACATAATTAAATTTTAATTACTATATACAAAGAATTATAATAAATCAAAAAAAATCAAAGGTGTTTTTTTGGGGGGGGGGCGGAGAGTCCTGACCCGATAATTGGGGCTGTGTACGCATTAACATCATCTACTGCAACGTATTTTTCCGATGATACAGTAGGACAGTACAATAATACAGAAACTTCCTCAAACACCCCTCTTAAATCTCACCTGCGAGGATGGTATTTTTGATATTTTGTTCATCTCCAGAAGGAAATTCTTTTCGTGTTAAAGAAAAAAAAATGAAAATACGAAGTAGTTTGTCGGGACCTTTTGTATTATTTCGTGTTAACCTATTTTTTTGTCTTAAGCATTTTCGCGTTAAACGTATTTCACAGCATCTATAGACCTTTTTATAGAACCTTTTATAGAAATAGAAATACATAAAAAATATAGTAAAAACATAGAAAAAATCTTTTATAGAAATAGTTTGTATAGCTGTATTTTCATGTAAGCTTACACAATAATACTATGTATCTAATTTAATCCATTGTTTTATTTAAATTTAATTACAATATATCGCCTCCGTAAGACCTCAAATTCTCTTAAAATGAAATTGTGTAGATATTTTATAGCCGTGGTGTATCCAGTAGTGATACCCGTACACCTTTTCAAAGTTATAAGGAGTTTATTATACTAAGAAGTAAAAAATGGCAAAAATGAAATTGAATTCCAATATATCCTCTTTAATTCCCCTTTAAGATCTTGAATTATTTTACTTAATAAACATTTGTACACTTTATAAACATTTTCATAACTCATTTTGAATATTAACTTCAATTTTATCAAACATTTTCCTCCAATTAATATTGTTACATAGTACTACTGCAGTGGCGTAACGTACACCCTAACCCCGTGAGTAGCTTGGAACTATAAGGGGGCCCAAAGTCTGACTGATTCCAAGTACGTACCCTTTGGAAGATCCGGTTTGGGGTTCAAAATCTAATTTTGCAGGAGGGGCTTAATATTCTTCTTTACGCCACTGTACTACTGTAATAGTAGCAGGAAAATATTTAAAATTCCAAATTATATGACTCTGGTGCCCCCAGTGAGATATCTTAGACTACCACAGTGCACTTATTTCCAAAGTTCTAGTAATCTCTAACTGAGATGTACAAACTTTAGAATCTAGGCAAAACTTAGGTTCCATTTTTGAGTGGTTAGTAAAAAAAATTCTTCAAAAGCACTCGTAATATAGATAGTATGTATCAAAATCGAATCTAATTATAAGAAAGAAATACAGATAAACATTCCTACAATGAAAAATGTTATCAGTAGGTGTCTCAGTTAATAAAATTGTACATTCACAAATTCACTTGAAGGTTTTTAACTTGATTCTGTTTCTTCTTAAGGTATCCGACTACGTTCGCGCGCGCGCGCGAGCGCGGAACCGTGATTTTGCAAACGCGTATAAATGGATAATATATATTTATGATATTTAGTGTCACTTAGGTTAGAAAATGTATATAAAATTGTTTTAATACTAGTATTACAATAAAAAATTATTTAAGTACAATATTTTGAGACAAAAAATGAACATAGAATGACCCATTTTCAAAATAGTCTCCTTTTGTGAAAAATGCTTCTATTATAATAATATTTTGCCTGTATATCACAGTGCTTCTCAAACTTTCAATACTCGCGACCCAATTTTCAATCATCATTTTCATCGCGCCCCCCTTCCACACAATAACATTGTATTGATTCGCTAATAACTATACTTTTTACTAAAGCAACAGTGACTTTTAACCTCTTGTGCGCCACCGACGTATATAAACGTCTCTCTCAACCAAAGCATTAAACTTCTGGACGTATATATACGTCTTTCCGAAGTACGACCTCATCTATTCACTGCTATCCATAAAATTATTCCTAAGGCTTTGGAATGTAGTAATAGGACCTTGACAGTCTTTGCAAAGGATTTACTTGCTTTCGACGATTTTGCTTATTTATTTCTTTTCTCCTCCTCCCCCCCAAAAAACCCCATCAATATACGCGCGTCTACGTGGAAAACCGTGACATTGGAGACCGAACCGCATTAACACAATAGGCAGTTAAGGGTAGTATAAACCGTACAAATCATCAAGATAAGTGTTAATATAAGCCCATGGGGTCACTGGTAATTATCAAACTTGTTCTTAACTTAGTATTGTTAAATTAATAATAAAATACATTGTACAGTACAGATACTTTTATAAGTGTATTATATCAGTAAATGAGTATTTTATATTTTATTGTGTCAGAAAGTATTTTATTTGCTTACTTTCAGTAAATTAATAATGTTTTGAATAATCTTTAGTTTTAACTTTTCAATATGCTCGCGCCCCCCTTGTAGAGCTATCACGCCCCTCAAGGGGGTGCGCCCCACAGTTTGAGAAACGCTGCTGTATATAGCTCAGACCTCTCTACAGAAGCTTAACTAGAATTTTTGAAATATATAACTTAGAAGTGGATTTATCTATGTTTTACGACAACAGAGGGAGAAATTTTAAGAAAAAAACGCCGATAATTATATATATTTCAATGGGTTGTAACTCTGAAGATAATGTGAATTTTTCAAAAATCTTAGTTGAACCTCTGTACAGAGATCTGAGCTATATACAGGCAAAATATTATTATAATAGAAGCATTTTTCACAAAAGGAGAACATTTTGAAAAAGGTTATTCTAAGTTCATTTTTTGCCGAAATATTGTATTTAAATAAATTTTTTTTGTCAAAATGTCCTTAAAACAGTTTTATACACTAATTCTAATCTAAGTGACACTAAATATCATGAAAATGATCCATTTATACGCTTTTTTAAAATCATGGTTCCGAACGTAGTCGTTACCTTAAAAGTATAAATTTAAGAACTGTTTAAAAATGTGACTTGCCTCACACACCTTGAAAGCATATTTCTTACCCCTATAAAATTCTTCCCTTTCAGAATATTTTTAACAACGTTACCTTCGAATCTCAATAGAATATAATTACGTCCACCCACCCAAGAAAAAACACCACCCTACCGCGAACACCTGGTGAAAGATGGCACTTTCGAAACCCAAACCTAATCACACACACATGAAAAAAAACACCGCAGATAAACATTCTATAATGGAACCCACCATTAATAGGTAACAGCATTTGTGTGTGTGTGTATTTAGCAAAGTTAGTGGATGAGGGAAAGTAGTCATTGACCGAGGGAAAACTGACCTCAACCACCCCTCAGGTCATTCCATTTTCAATTAAGTGTGCACAAAACCTTATATTGTCTAGCTCCATAGGCGGTATGCTGCTTGGCGGGCACACGCCAAGTTCTGTATACATCCATTACAAAAGTAGGTGCGGTGACATGTTGAAGAAAGATGGAAGTCCTCGCCAAAGCGCTCATTGTTCTTTGTGTTATTACTGTGGTATTAGTGGAAGAGTGGGCAGTACCTTTGTCAAAGGATGGGAGTTGGGTAGTTTGTCTATTCTCTCTCTTTTTATCATTCGCTTTTTCGCGTGGAATTGCTCTTTTATTTTCGAATGAATTTCAGAAAGGTGTTTTCGTAGTGTTGGAGGTGTTGGAATGTTTGTGTTTCAGTAGGAAATATTTTGTATATAAAGTGCGAATGGATGAAAATGTAACTTTGTTGTGGGAGGAATAGAACTTTTACGTAGAATAAAAGAAAAGTATTTCATTGAAATGAATTTTTGATTTGAAAGAGGCTGTGGATAAAAGACTTTACTCTTGTTTTCGCAGGAATTTTTCGAATTTTTGTTGCTGTTATACGTTTACAAATCAACACACGATTGGCAAATAAATAAAATAAACATCTTAAATGCAAAATGAGATCAAAAATGCAAATAAAGATAATCAAAGTAAATATAATTGTTTGCATTTCATTATGCATTAGTTGAATTAATTCAATTTTCCATTCCAAATTCAAAAAAATAACCTTTTTTTTGAATCTAAAAAAACTCAGAGAAAAATAACGAAAACGTAAAAAAAAAAA
>BMAV01015532.1:0-88245 GCA_019973955.1 Trichonephila inaurata madagascariensis
AATATTTCACCAGAAACTTCAAACGTCGATTATAAAATTAACAACAAATAAAAACAAATGATCAGTTTTGAAAATATTTTAAGCGCTTATTAAGGTTATTTGGAAACTATACAAACGTATATGGCAAGTTGTTTCATTAATAACATAGCTTATTCATAATACAAAAATAACTGAAATGGAAGCTTAATTCTTTCTCTCTCACCCAAAGAAAGAAAAAAAAAAAAATCGGAACCAATAGTCAAAGTCATTGAACCATTGATGATTTTATTCCCTTGGCAAAGTCAAAGACCCAGCTAATGTTGTTAACAACGGAAGTTATATTTCAAATCTAGAGATTCTCCCTCGCAGATATTACACCTGCCAATCTAAAATTTTGGCGCCGAAAATTCGGCATCATTTCACCATAACGCACGCTACGAATCTTTGTCAATGGAGTAGGGAAACTAATATCCACTGCTTAAACACTGTGTTTAGAATGAAATTTTCTGGTTCTATTCAACTGGAAGAGCATAGAATCAGGAAGATTTTTACGGGCTGCTATTTGTTCCGATATCGTCGCCAAAACCACGCCAAGCAATTTGCGCCAAAAGGTCTTCGAACTTTTTAAGCTCCGGAACTGATGGTATTGCGTTATTGTTTTGGAAATAATTGATTTAATGGTTTGTAAGAATTCGTTTTCGTAAGAGAATACATTTTTTTTGAAAAAAAATAATATAAGTGTTAGTGTCTTAGGCTAATAACGTGAGAAACAGACAATATACTTTATTTTTTTCTCATTCCTTCCAAATATTATTTATATCTGTCGTTCTAACTAAAAGAATTTAAATATCCACGCCTAAGTGATTATTTTTCATTGAATTTCTAGAACAAACACTGCTTGTCGGGCGTAAATAAATCTTGTGTGTGTTTTTTTCTCAATCAAGCTTCAATGTACGTACAAAGGGTAATTAAATTCTTTACAGTTTTCGCGAAAAAAAATAATCAAATTTGTTTTACGGCTAATTATATATTTTATTTCCTATCCCAAATAATATTAAATCTGTTCGGTACTTTTAATTTTAATTTAAATGCAAATATACTCAATAATTTTGACTCTCAAATGACCCTCATCGGTATTGTGTAAGTTTAAATCTTATAATATCCACAATTTTTTTGAAAAATATCGAATGACCTTTTGTGAATAGCTGTTTTTATTTATTTTGCTTAATTTGCTATAGATTTACACTCACAGAGTATAGAGCAATTTTTGGATTATTTCAGAAAAATACTTGTGTCGATCAAATAATATTTTAGTTTAAACGTAATAAAATAATTTTAATAAATTACATATTTTACACGTATATA
The DNA here is from genome assembly GCA_019973955.1 of Trichonephila inaurata madagascariensis. Taxonomy (NCBI): domain Eukaryota; kingdom Metazoa; phylum Arthropoda; class Arachnida; order Araneae; family Nephilidae; genus Trichonephila; species Trichonephila inaurata. The sequence continues at coordinate 1,345 of BMAV01015532.1, forward strand.
TTATACAAGTAAAAATTACATATTTTACATTATACAAGTAAAAATTACATATTTTAAAAATAATGCAGTGAAAAATTGAAGGGACCGAAATATTTTTTCGTGTTAAAAGAATTTCAGAAGAAAAATTCAGAAAATAATTTTTTTTCTTTCAAAAGTATTGCAAAAAAAAAATTCAACAAAATTAAGTTTATTAGAAGTTAGTTTACAAAGTTACAATGCTTACAAAGTTAAGTTTTTAGTTTATTTACATAGATATGTATATATGCATTCACATTTAATCAAAATCGGTGAAACAAAAGCATTCACAAGAACTTAATGGAATTTAATTCAAAATTCAAAAGTTTTTTGAAAAACAAAACATGTATTGAGTTTTTAGAAAATAACTTGATATTTTTCCATGCGTTGTCTTTTTTGGCATCAGATTATCAGCAAATTCCTCGATATCGTCCATTTTGTTATTCTTTTGACTATTGGAATCTACGTCTAAATAACTACCCATGCTTTTCATGATGTTCTTCATTTCGGATGACGTGAGAACAGGAACTGCATTATTCATTTCATTGTCGTCGTAGGAACCTGTTTCAATGATATTTTTTAAACTTTGAACGAACTCCAAATGTCTTTATATGCCTTAATTGAGGTTTATTATCTACTGCAAAGAATTCTTCTGGGGATACGGTAGGGCAGTTCAATAATACAGAAACTTTCTCAAGTACCCCCTTAAATCTCGCCTGCGCCGCTGGTGTTTTCTGTATTTTGTTCATTCCCAGAAGGGAATGTAAGTTTTCGTGTTAAACAATTTTCGTTTCGTGTTAAGAGAAAAAATATGTATGAAAATACATAGTAGTTTGACTGGACCGTTGTATTATTTCGACCGTCCACCGATATTTCGTTTTGAGCGTTTTCGCGCTATACGTATTTCACTGTATATAGTTTTAAATGAACTCTAAAAATAAAATTTTCATTGAGATATTGGAAACTTAAGGTATCCGACAACGTTCGGAACCGTGATTTTAAAAAGCGCATAAATGGATAATTTTCAAGATATTTAGTGTCACTTAGATTAGGATACATGTATGAAATTGTTTAAAGGACACATTTTGATAAAAAAAAATTTATTTAAATACAATATTTTGGCAAAAAATTAACTTAGAATAATCTTTTTTCAAAATGTTCTCCTTTAGCGAAAAATGCTTCTATTTTAATGTTTTGATAGTATATAGCTCAGACCTCTTTACAGAGGCTCAACTAGAATTTTTGAAAAATTCACATTATTTTCAGAATTACCACTCATTGAAATAATTATCGGTGTTTTTTTCCTTAAAATTGCTCCCCTCTGTTGTCGTAAAATATGGATAAACCCACTTCTAAGTTATATATTTCAAAAATTCTAGTTGAGCCTCTGTAGAAAGATCTGAGCTATATACAGGCAAAACATTATTATAATAGAAGCATTTTTCACAAAAGGAGAATAGTTTGAAAATGTGTCATTCTATGTTCATTTTTTATCAAAATATTGTACTTAAATAATTTTTTATTGTAATACTATTCTTAAAACAATTTTATATACATTTTCTAATCTAAGTGACACTAAATATCATAAATATTATCCATTTATACGCTTTTGCAAAATCACGGTTCCAAACGTAGTCGGATACCTTAAAATGATAAATGCTGCAGTATTATAAGCAATACTGCCTAAGGACGTCCTTTAAATTTACATAAAAATGGGGTTTTACCAGTTTTAATGGTAGTCCCAACCTTCAAACTTTCTGTTACTAATATTGAGAGAACTCCTATGAAAATAAGAGAAACACAGATCTGTTTATCTATCTATATATATATTTGGTATGTGTTTGTATCGTACACCAAACCTTTTTTTTTAAAATATTCTTATTTATTTATTTTTTTAGTTGTGACGGATCTATTTGCGATCCTTCAACTAATCCTATTGGGAAATCTTTGAGCTTAAATGTGACGAGATTAAATTGACATTAGATTAAATTGGAAAAAATAGATTAAATCCTATATACAGTAAGGATTGAGTTTGATAGTCTCCTAATCTTTCGTGTATTACCGTCGTTGTTCCACTTTCGCGGTTAGCACCGAGACATTCTCTTACTGTTATTAATTGAATTTGTGTTGTATTGTGTGATAAATAAAGAGATTGATTGGATCATGGCGAGTATTTCTTCCCTACCTTCCAAATATCTAAGTGCCCAAGATAGAGGTGTAAACCTCTCACAGAATTAGTAAAACCTTTGGGGGCCATACCTCAATTAATATTTAAACACAAATTGTGTGATGTATTTTGCACTGAATATGTATATACATCATAATAAATGAAAACAATAACCGCTGTGACTTCTTCGCGCCCCAAAGAGGCAAAATAGGCTTCTTTTTTTGTGGATAACATAACACCGTTCCTTGCACACGTGCACCCCTAAACATTGAGTGGTCTTTTCATCTGACACCACGCCGAAACCGATGACCTTGAGGAAACCAACGGACAAGTGCAAGAGGAGAGACAGAGTGCAAGCCGGAACTCTGAGTGTAATTCGAGGTGTCAGAAACGCTCCGCCCCATGCCGACAGTGAAGACAGTCCATTGAAAACACCTAAGAGAACGGTTGTGTTGACTCCTCCCTCACAAATGACATATTCTAAACCAGGGGTATCCAACTCGCGGCCGGCCAGTACGTAAGTTGCGGCCCACCGACTCTTTTTAAAAAAATTTTTAGTATCACATTTTTAAAGTTTTTTCGTTTTGAAATTTATTTGAGGGGAAATTTATATATATATACACACACAATGTATTTGCCTGTTACCTGTTCTTGTTTTAAAATAAATCCTTTTTGATAATAGAAATGTCCTTTAGAATAAAATAGATTTATATTTTATCAAACAGTTACATTTATTTTTCTATAATAAATTACTTTTAATAATTCAATTGAATAAGCATATCCTTTACTATGGATGGTACATGATTCTCTGTGTGTGCCACTTTCATTTCTCCTCTTTTTCTGTTTGGAGTGCCCCAAAAGCAAAAGAGGCAGTCAGAGATGTTTCTTAAAGTTTAAAAAATATATTCAGGACGGTTAAGATAAAGGGCAATGTGTACTTAATCGTTTGCGAATGACAGAACAATGAAATTTCAACAATGAGTCACGAAAGACCAATTCAAAAGGAACACCGTAATTTTCAATAAAATGTGTGGCAACTGTAATATTTTAAACATTACTTGATCATTGCATTATTATATTATATAAACATTATTATACTATCTATGTCTGTATACATGAAAAATAATGAAAACAATAATAATAATTCATTCTGTTTTAAATTTTCACTCCAATAAATGTTTTTTTGTTTCCAAATCTGATATAAAGGTACATAGTTTTATGTGCGGCCCGCGAGATTATAATATTTTTCCGAAGTGGCCCGCAAGGTCATATTTGGTTGGATACTCCTGTTCTAAACACAATTGAAATAATCAATAGTATGAATAACTGCTATTTTTTCAAAAATGTAAGTTCTGTAACGTAAATAAATCAATTATTCAATTTTTAATCCCTCACGCTACCATTAATTTTCCCAAGCATCACACCGTGTTCTATTTGCGCGCTGGATATTTTTTTTCCAAAATATTCTAAATGTTTTTTTTCTGGTTAAATAGCTTTTAAATAAGTTACCAAAATAATAATAATAAATCCCATGTTTTGTGCAAACATGAGTTTTTTTTTTGCTTTTTTTTGTTTTGGAATGAAATTAATATAAGTATAAAGTACTGTGGTTTTCGATTAAAATTTGAATTGCTAAAAATATCTTGAGTTAAGAAAAAAAGGGATAGAAAAAAATCTGTAATCGAATCAGTGATGATGTCTGGTCCTTCTAACTGTAGAAGAAGCTAGACTTATAGGTTGCTCTAAGCCCCAAAATGCCAAGTGGTCCTTTTTTCCCCAATCCAAATTATAAAATTTTTTGATATGGTATTACTATGGCTTTTCTTAACAGTTTTTTTTAAACAAAACTCTTTTTTTTTTCGGGGGGTTTTAAAAAAAGGGGGGGTTAAAATTTTTAAAAAAAAAAAAGGGGGAAAAAAAAAAACAAAAATTTTGGGGGAAAAAAGGGGTTTTTTTAAAAAAATTAAAAAAAAATTTTTTTTTTTTTTTTAAAAATTTTTTTTTTCCTTTTTTTTTTTTAAAAAAAAAATTTTTTTAAAAAAAAAAAAAAAATTTTTTTTTTTTAAAAACCCCCTTTTTTTTTTTAAAAAAAAAAGGGTACATTTTAAAGGGGGCCCCCAAAAAATTTTTTTGGGGGGAAAAAATTTTTTTTAAAACCCCCCAAAAAAAAATTTCAAAAAAAAATTTTTTTTTAAATTTTTTTTAAAAAAAAAAAAATTTTTTTTTCCCCCCCTAACCCCTTTTTAAAAGGCCCCCCGGCCCTTTTGGGGAAAAAAAAAAAAAATTTTTTCTTTTTTTAAAAATTTTAAATTTTTAAAAAAAAAACCCCCTTTTTTTAAAAATTTTTTTTTTTTTTAAAAAAAAAAAAAATTTTGGGGCCCCCTTTTTTTTGGGGAAAAATTTTGGGGAAAAAAATTTTTAAAAAAACCCCCGGGGGTTTTTTTTAAACCCCTTTTTTTTAAAAATTTTTTTTGGGGGTTTTTTTTTTTAAAAAAACCCCCTTTTTTTTTTTTTTGGGGGGGGTTTTTCCTTTTTTGGGGGGGTTTTTTTTTAAACCCCCTTTTTTTTTTGGGGGGGCCCCCCCAAAAAAAAATTTAAAAAAAAAAAAAAAAATTAAAAAAGGGAAAAAAAAAAATTTGCCCGGGGGTTTTAAAATTTTAAAAAAAATTTTTTTAAAAAAATTTTTATTTTAAAGGAACATTTCCTTTTTTTTTTTTTTTTTTTCCCCCCGGGTTTTTTTTTGGGAAATTTCGTGGGGAAATTTTTTCCCCCCCCCAAAAACCCTTTAAAAAAAATTTTTAAAAAAGGAAATTTTCTCGGGGGGAAAAAAAATTTTTTTTAAAAATTTTTTTTTTTAAATTTTTTGGGTTTTCCAAACCAAAATTTTTTTTAAAAAAAAACCCCCCGGGGGGTTTGTCAAGAAGAAAAAACCCCCCCCAAAAAAATTTTTTTTGGGGAGGGAAGGGAAAAAAAAAAATTTTTTTAAAAAAAACCCAAAAGGGGGGGGTTTTTTTTTTTTTAAAAAAAAAAATTTTTGGGGGGGGGAAAACTTTTTTTAAAAAAAAAAAAAACCCCTTAAAAACCCCCCCCCGGGGTTTTTCATTTGGGGCCCGGGGTCAACCCCCCCCAACGGAGGAAAAAAAAAAAAAAACCCCCCCCCCTTTTTTCCCCCCAAAGGTTAAAAAACCCCAAAAAATTTAAAAAAAAGGAAAAAAAGGGGGGGGGGTTTTGGGGGGGGAAAAAAAAAATTTGGTTCGGGGCCGGGGGCCCCTTTAGGGGGGGGGGGGTTTTTTTTCCCCCCCGCAAAAACCAAAAAAGGAAAAAAAAAAAACCCCCCCCTTTTTAAAAAATTTTAAAATTATTTTGCCTTTAAAGGAGTGAAAAAAAAACAAAAATTTTTCAAGACAAACTTGGCCCAAAAAATGATGCTAACTTGGGTCTTCCGCCAAGATTTTCGCCAAATTCCCCTTGAATCGCCACTTTAGCGTAAAGGGCGGCTTGCATGGAAAATTTTAAATTTTTAAAATGAAATAAATATAAATAAATTTAAAGTAAATGCTTTTTAAAAATCGAAATACAAATTATTTACACTATTTGCACAAAATTTGTAACACTTAGAACCAAAAATGAAGCATCTGAATGTAAAACTGTACAAGAGAAACGATTGGACTATGTTCTTACTCACTAGGCAAAAACGACCAAGGGAAGGTTGAAAGACTTCATAGACAGGATTTCTCAAAACACGAGGTTTGGTTTTCCAGCAGTCCAGATTTCAATCCACTCAACTATAAGTTGTGGTTAGTACTGGAGCCAAAAGTGTGCTGAAAGCGGTATCTTAATTAGAACAGTCTTGAACGTTCTTAAAAAAAGGGGGGGGCGGGGGCCATCCCATATTTAAAAAAGATTTGGTCCGGGGGTGACGTAAAAAAATAAATTTCGAATAAAATAATCGTTATGTTAAGGTATGTGATTACCCAAAGAGTCGCCGTTTTGGTGAAAATATTTGAAACTTCTTTTATGTTTTATTTTATAGCCCATGCAATTAAGATTCCAAAAACACTCTATTTTTGTTTCTACGATATTTAGAAAAAATATTATAAAACATAATTAGTAAAAACCCGGGAAAAGGGTTTACAAAACCGGAAGGATTCCTACACAAAAATTTTTTAAAATTTTTGAATTGAAATATTCAGAACATGTTTTATTTAGATCTATCTGTGTTGCGAATGAAAATCAAATCTCTATGTATATATTTATGTACTTTATTGCTTTTTTATGAAAAAAAAGATCATTAATTTTTTTAAAAAAACGTGTTTTTTAAAAGGGATATTTAAAAAAATTTCGGTTTTTACAAATCTTTAATTCCCAATACATATAAAGATGTTATTCCCTACTGTTTAAAAATTATTTTTAAAACATTTATTAGGGGAATTTTTTAGCTGCAAATTTTTTGGGAAAATTTTCAATTAAAAAAGATAATTTTTATAGTCTATAAAACTCTTCAAAAAAACAAAACGTTAAAAAAATTTTAGTGGCCATCAAACTAAAGAGATCTTACCCATAAATATGGTGAGTTTAAAAAATTTTTAAATTTTTTAAGGGGAAAAAACTGTTTTAAAAAATTTTTTTTAAAAAAATTTCTCCGAAGAATTTATTTTTAAAAAAAATATTTAAAAAGATTTTAGTTTAAAAATTTTTTAATCTTTGAATGCAAATTTCCCGAGATGTTTTTTTAATTTTTTTCTTCATGGGAAATTTCACTACAGGGGGTTTTTTTAAAAAATTAATTAAATTTTCAGAAAATTTCCAATTTTGTTTTATCTCCCCAAAGACTATAAAACTAACCCTTTTTGCATATATTTATGCTTTTATCCACTTTTGTGAAAAAAAAACTTTGTTTTTTTTAAAAAAATTTAGTTCTTTTATAAAAATTAAAACTTTTAAAAAATTTCAAAAAGGGATTAAATCCCTTTTAGCCTTAAAAAACAGATAAAAAGATTCATTTAAAAAACTGTATAAAAAAAATTATTTGAATATAAATTTAAATTTTAATATAAGGTTTACCTTGATCAATTTTTACTTTAAAATTTCCAAAAACATCTTTAAAAATTTTTTTTTTTTTGGAAATGGTGCTTGAATTCCTAGTTTAATGCCATTTCAAATAAAATAGTGATATTTAGTTGAAAATTTATATATTTAAAAAAATGCTCTGAAGGTAGTCACATACCTTGACGTTAAAGGTAAAATAAATATTTGAGAAGAGAGATTTTTAGTTTTAAAATTTTTTTTAACTCCTTTATAATTCTACCAAAACTTATGGCATTACTATGCATATATGTTTTATATGAAAAAATAAAATTTTTAATTAAACTGTTTTGGGTTTGGAAAAAGTTTCAAAGAATGTTGGTTCGAACATTAATCAAATTTATTTTTACCAAATCTGGAGTTACATAACAAGCCATTGTTGAAGTATTCATAATTTAAAACAATCTTTAAAGTTGCGAGATAGAATAAATTGCTGAAATTTTTTTGTTAACCCCAAAAATCCCTTTTAATTTCCCCCTGGTAAGGGGGTTTTTCGAGCGATAAAAGCCCAAAAAAAACTCGGGGGCCCCTTTCCTTTTCCCGCAAAAATTACCTCTCAGTCAATAACATTCTAAGTGATGTTGTAATGCCTATCAACAACAAACCCCCATAAGCTTTGCTTTGCTAAAAGATCGTGAACTTCAACACCCCTGATATGACACTTTATATTCAATTTTAGAGTAACGACGCATTTTTCTAAAAGGGGGTGACTGAACCCCAAATCGTTTTTAGAAAGCCGGAAAAATATTCTCTGGATTTGCGTGTAGGCAAAATGGACGCACACGCCCGAATCGAAATGTTCTTGCTTTATTTCTTTTTCGAATGCGCATGATTTCTTGGTGGTGATTTAGTTTCTTTTTTTAGAAATTACACGGGTTCTGGTAAGCTATGCGAACGCAAAAACGAAATGAATTATGATGAAGAAATCATAAAGAGTGAGATAACCATGTCTTTAAAAAAAAATAAGAACGAATTTTTCTTTTCATTCTATTCCGTTTCGTCTCGTGGAATTACTTTTGGAATTTTAAGAGTAGGTTTTAAATAATTTAAGGTATCCGACTATCCTAACCTCACATGATTTTTTAAAAAAATTGAAAAATTCTTTTCATGATTTTATTTTACAGGCCATCTTATTAGCTTTTGAAAATACCAAGTTCTTTATTTTTCATTCACTGGAACAAAACTACAAGTGTTTTAGTAAAAGCAGATACCATAACTTTACATAAGATGTCAAACGTTAAAATGCGTTTTACTCGAAATGTGTTTTTTTTTCGAAAAGCTCAAACGAGGACAGCGATTGCTCAAAAAGTTTTTAAAATAATTTACTGAAGTTTTTGTGTGTGTTCTGTATAACACTAGAAATGTTTTAACTTTCAGATTTATCAATCACTGTTTTATTACAAAATTTACAGTTATTTATGTGAGTGTCATCACTGTTTTTTTAAGCAATTTAATTTAATAACTAAGATATAAAGTGCTCTAGTTTTTATAAAAATTAAAATATCTCTTATCCTGATGGTCATTTCAAAAATGAATAGAAAAACAACATACCAAAATTGAAAAATTAAAAATTTGGTCATGAACTTTTTGTACAGAATGGTGCCTGTTTATGTAATTTTTTGTCAATTTTTACCCATTTCCCCTTATAGTAGTAATAATTCATTTTTCTTTTCTTAATTTTAGCCTCTTTTTCTTAACATGTACTTATAAATCTAAAAACCATAAAAGAATCTCTATCTTCATATTTTTAAAAAAAAGTTGTCGCAAATAGTCGGATACCTGAACATGATAAAATAATTTAACACATAATTATACTGTCCCTAAAAAGAAAATTTTCTTTAGAAAGGAATTCTGAGTTAAAAAGAATTGTAAAAAGAAACAGTATAGTAACGGGTGATAAGTTTAAGAAAATATTTATAAAGGAGCTTACTCTTTTTTTTCTCCCTTTTCTTTGCTTTGATAAATGTTTTAAAGCGAAACTGCACGATGACGTGGTCTATATCAGTAATTTTTTTTTTTAGAATAAAGTAAAACAAAAGTAAAACAAACGATAATTTTAAAAAGTCGGTAGCTTTCATAGAATAATCTTTGTTCTAATGAAAAAGAGCAATATTAAAAAAATAAATAAATAAATGCAAATTCTAGGAAGAAAAAGAATGAGGAAAAGTTAAAAATCATGAAAACGGAAATTTAAAATGGAATTATAGCAAAAGAAAAAAATAATCAACTTTTCAATTCTTCTAGATGCTTCGATGTTATGTTTTTATTCGGTGGCAACAGTTAGGCATAAAGATGTTATTCAGAAATATGTTTTGTTTACCTACGGAAAAATTTTTTCTCGACAGTTATGATAACAAAGCGGAAGACAATATTTTTTGAATGAATAATTTCTTTTCGGGCTTTTGCTGTTTTAATGATTTTCTAAGCGAAATTCTTGCAAACTTAGAAATAACGGAATTAAAAATGAATTAATAACAGGTTATAGATAAACTTGGACATCAAAACAAACTAAATGTTTTGCTTGCGAATGAATACAAAAAAAAAAGGGACATTCTAAAGGATTTAAAAAAAAAAGGATTATTCTAAACAATTCTACAATCAATTACATAAAAGGTTTTATAGCATGTTTATCAAAAAAAGTAATAACAAGAATTTTATTAATTTCCGCATTTCTCTTGGATGACTACCTCTGGGTTTTCAAATTTGTTTCTTCTTTTTTTTAAAAAAAACAAGAAATCTGCTTTGGATGAGATTCAATTAGTAAAAAAGGGTCGCAATTTGTTGTAATATTATAAGGTTGATGTACATGAAATGTACATCAATGTTTTTTTACGTTTAACGCTTTTTTTTAAACATTTTTTTTCTTAAACGTTTTGTCTCCTTTTTTTTGTTATCCCGTTTGTTTTCCCAACCTCTTTTTAGGTCTACTTCCCGCCAGAATACAGTTCAAAAAAGTGTTCCCTTTTTTTTGTCTTGAATATCGTAAGGGTATACAAACTAAACACAGTGAACAGTCCAGGAGGGTCAACATGTAATGGCGCCCCCCTCGGGTGCCCTTCTCCTGGATTATCAGCGTGAGCTAGAGGTGTAGGAATAAATAAAAAACAAACTGCCAAGTTTTATATGACTTTATTAAGCAAAAAACCTTTAACAGATTAGATAATAAAATATGTGAGAAAGAAACTACTCAAAAAAACACAATATATATTTTAATACCAAATAAACGGAACCCCGGGTCACTATCAAAAATAACTCGCCTAAAACTCCCAAATTCCCAAAGCTATCCGAAACGAATATTAAAAATTTTAATGTCGAATGTGAATCAGCGATCAATCTGATCTTAGTTGAAGTTGCGGTTCATTGGAGTGCAATGGTATGCACTTTGACCTAAGGGCTCTCTGTCACGGGTAACTTCTGTTGGCTGTCGCTTAACCTTTCACACTTGAATCACAGACTATCATAACATTCCCCAAATTGCCACCTCGCTTACTCTAACTTCTGATATTTAAAAGCTTCCTAATTTGCATCTTTTATTCACGCTTTACTTCTTGGTTTGGTTGGAAAAGAGTTGCCATTCATTCTGGCCCCAAAGAACCCAAAAGGACATGTTAATGAAAAGAAGCGTGAGCCCGTCACAAACAGTCTATTGAGCGCTGAGATGCATGAGCAGTTGTTCCGACCAGGTGGTCAGTCTGAAGCGAAACCCTCCAGTGTTTAGTTTCCAAGAAAGCTTGGCACTCATTTATCTACCGACTGAAGCGATGAAAGGATTAGTCGACCTTGCCCAGCCAGAGGGTAGAACCTTGAACCTGTGGTGTGGAAGCGTGATACACTACCACTCGGCCTTAAAGGATATAAAAGTCAACCCATATTTATGTAAGTTTCTTATATGAGTATAAACTTGTGTTAATAATGCTGGTAAAAGATGCAAGTGATATAAACCAAGAGTTTGGGAAAAACACTGTTAATCAGAGTTCCCCAAACTTTTTATAGCCGCGGACCAATCAGCATTTGATAATTTTACCGCTGTCCCTGAGGGTGAGACGTTGTTTGTTTATATTTTAGATTATTTTGATTTAATAATTTTAATTTAATTGTATTTAAATATGCCTTCAGAATAAAATACAGTTACACCAAAGAATGAATTTAAAGTGATTTAACATGGAGTACAGGGTCTGACACACAAAAAATGAGACTGGTCCAATAAATCATTGTAACCAGTTCTCCATGACAGTATCACCTTCAAAGTAGTTCCCTTCAGCCTTCACACACTTCTGCATTCGGTGCTGTCATTACTGGTAACAGTTCTGGAACGAAAGTTTTGGAAGGCCTTTCAGGAGATTTTCCGTTTTTGCCTAAACCTCTTTAATTGAGGTAAAATGGGTTCCCTGAGCCAGATTTAACTGTAGGAAATAAAAAAAAAATCAGCAAGGGGCCAAATCAGGTGAATAAGGAGGATGCCTCATCACAGTAAGGTTTTTTCTGGTCAGAAATTGCTTGACAGATAAGGCCGTGAGCAGGTGCATTGTCTTAGGACAGCAGCCATCTATCATTCCCCAATTCTGGCCTTTTCTCCTCCTAATTTTTTCACGAAGTTATTTTGTACTTAATGTAGAAGTGTTGATTAACAGTCTAACCACAGTAATTTGAGTGGGAACCCGCTCATATCATTTTGGCAATATTTTGGTCAGTAACTTGTGACCTTGGGCGCCTAGCATGTTCATCATCTTCCCTACTGTCCCATCCCCCCTGAAATCCGCTTATGCCTTTCAAACACAGGTTCACGAGACTAAGTTTCATCTTTATAAGCCTCGGTTAGCTTTTGAAATGTTTTCGTGGCGGATTTCTTTTCACCAAAAATTTGATGTTGATTCGACATATTTTCGGCAGAATGCAGTTGCACATGTTCACTCAAAGATGCAGTGCTCCCAACTGGCGTGATCGGTTTAGGCGAAACTGGCAGCATGGATAGAGGATGACGTCACCAAAACAATTCTTGCCCATTCCACTCTGTTTTTTAACACGCTTTTATAAGTTTCACTTGTATGTAATGGAATCTTTGAACTCGATTTTTACCCACTTTAAAAGGTCAGATTAATTCGAAATTTTGCACACTTGTCAAGGACCGATGACAATACAATAATTTCATAAATTTATTCCATTGTCCTGAACAGGATAACCGAGAGACAGGATGATCCAGATTTGGCGACAAATTCCTTATACCATTTCTAGATTTGGCGACTAATTCATTATACCATTTTCAGGTTTGGCGACTAATTCCAGACCCCATTTCCAGCTTTGGAGACTAAAACATTAAGGCTAACCCTAAAAGCGAAAACATTTTTTTTTTTTCTCGTGCATGTGAAAAAAATTATTTGTTCTAACTCGGGGATGGGCAAACTTTTTCGGCCGTGGGCCAAAAATTAAAAAAAAAAGTGTATGATAGCTAAAAAAGCTAAAAATACGTGCTTTTACAGTAGATCGAACTAAAAAAAAAGAAAAAGAAATTATAGTTTAAAAAACTAAAAAACACCCTTTTATGGTGAATCGAACTAAAAAGTAAAAAAATAATTCTTAAAATAACTATAAAATGACTTACGTGAAAATTAATGTCATTTGTGGTAAAAGCGTGGGGTGTGCTTTGTACTAAATTTTTACACTAACTCAGCACATTTCGGAATAGAACTAATAAGAAATTATAACTATTGATATATAGAGCACACCCCGCTTTCACCCCATTGACATTAATTTTCTGGTACATAATTTTATTCTTATATTAAGAATTATTTTTACTTTATTCGTTTAACCATAAGGGTGTTTTAATTTTTAAACTATATATCAACTACTAAGTCTCGTTTTTTTGTGTCACGCCTTTTGAAAAAGGGATTTCTATGGAAAATAGCAGAAACCCGAGAGAAATGCACCACAGTAAATAAAATGGAAATAATTTACTGTGCCTTAGGTGGTCCGGTACCCCGGTACCGGTTCACGGCATGGGGGTTGGAGACCACTGTTAACGATAGAAGAGTGTGGTGTTGGTTTGAAAAAAATTCAGTCTGGTGATTTTTTATATAAAATGAACCACCTTGAAGACCCAAAACATCTGGGAGAATCGATACTCCGAAAGGATGGATGGAAACGAGTCCACTGTATCTATTATATTGCCAGTTCAAGATGAAATGCAAGAAAAATTGAAAATCTCTCGTTAATCGACATGGCTCCACGACAACGCCGTACAAAGCAATTTCGAAATGAAATGGATTAAAATATGAAATTTTGCAGCACCCAGATTATTTACAGGATCTTTCGGTCTTTCGGCAACCGATTTCAATTTTTTTCTAAACATTCAGAACAGTTTTTATGGGCTAAGCTGCATGAAAACGAAGACAGTCTGAGAAAGTATCATATATATCAGAGTTTATTGATTCTAAAAATCAAAATTTCTGTAAGACAGATATCTGTGCTTTAACATCTCGTTGGAGCAGGTGTATTGAAGCCAATGGAGCCTTATTAAGGTTAAATAAACCAATTTTGAAAAAGTCATGTAGTCTTATATATTCACTATTTTATATATTAAACTGGATTTGGTCCTGCCTGTTCGTAAGCATAACTCCCTCCTGGCTGAGTTAAGGGCTGCAGCTCTGGCTACTAGTCATGAAAGATATCCATATCAAGACAGTAGCGCACACAGGAATTTTTCAGGGGGGGCCGGGGTTGAAAGTTGACCATTCTTGTATCATGCTATTTTTTATTTTGTCGATTTTTAGGAACAAAACACAGTAAAAAATTAATTTTTGAATAAAAAATTAGCATTAATTAATAAAATTAATCTTTAAAAACAAATATTTATTTAAATTTTGCGTATTATATACTTAAATTATAACCAATCAGAAAAATCAAAGGGCTTTGGGGGTCGGACCCTTTGTGCGCCACTTCAAGACTGGTTACATGTATTTACTGATGCCTCTGCCACAGATTCCTTTGGTAGGGCTGGAGCTGCTTTTCTCCAACTCTTTTAATCGTAAAGAACCTCTTAATGCCTGGTCAGACAATTTTGATATGAGTTTTTTCAATATCTATGGTTTTAAAAGAGCTATTAGTGCTACCCTTGCCAAAATATTGCAATATTCAAGATTCTCAAGCCGCAATTAAAAACCGTATCTGGTACAAACCCCCCATCAAAAAAGAGTTCCCAGTAAACAACTTATTAACCATTTCTTTGCACCGGAAAGGGTTGTTCTCCAATGGATCCCATCCCATTGCGGAAATGAACAAGCCGACAAGTTGGCCAAAGAGGCTTCTACGCTGCATCCACCTTGCCTTCCGATGCCTCTTCGGAACGACAAGTGATTTCTCAAGGATAAATTTCGACAGAAGAGAATTTCCACTCTTACAGACCTGGGCTGTCACAATCTCGTCATCATTTAGCATTTGAAATCCACAGTCTTCTGCAGCGCAAGCCATCCAGGTTTCTACATCTTCATCGCATTTTAAGTTTTGTCTCCATGCTCACGACGTTGTGCTTCCGTTTTGAATTCGAAGCCATAGCAGGTCACAACTCAAAAAAAGAGCACGTATACACTCCCTCACTTGGAAACAAACTGACCTAATATTCCGCGCAGATGTTTACCAAATCACACAACTGAAATTCTTCCCTAAATATCCCTGACCTTCGGTTTTCCCGTCGCTTTTGGCCTCACGCGAAACAACTATTGAGCATTGCACTGTTCGAAAATGTATTCATATACAGTGCATGTCATTGACAAAAAACTGGTCCGGATATTTGACTCTCCGGGTAATAAACGTTCGGATAAACGACGTTCTACTGCAGTTACAGTTTGATACAAGTTATTCAAAACACTGAATTATTTCAATACTACAGAATATGTTATTGGTGATGGAAGAGACAAAACACAACATCTCTTTTGAGTTAAACACATAGTCTATTTCCCATTCTCTTGGGGTTGGGGCGGTCCCCTTTTGTACACCTCTAATTTCACTCGAGGCTCGGCTCGAAAGTAGAGTGGGGTTTTTCTCATAGCCATCGGTTGCCAGATGAAAGGATGAAAGAATTCTGCACTATTTTAAGAGTGCACGTGTAGATATGAACGGCTTAGCGTTATCTATATAGGAAAGTCGATCTTGGACCTGCGAGGCGGGAAAATGTTACCATGTGTTTTTCCAAAAATATGTTAATAGGTTGCCATAAAATCTGTACGAGTTATAAATATAAGTTTAGTACAGTCTAAGAAGTACCTTTTTTTACTTTACCTGTGAGTATATTATTTCTGTGTGTGTTTATACCTCAACAGCAATGAAACAATCCTAAATTAAACGGAATGGACTCGATTCATCAGACGTCATAATCACACGATAGGACGATAAACAAATAGCCACGTGTTTCATTCCTGTTTGATTCGATTGAGTATTTTGGCGGCATTTTCGGATTTGAATCCGAAATCATGCCGCCCTACCAAGTATGGTGGTTATGACACTCGGCTTGTAATCCAGAGGGTTCAAATCCCGAGTAAGGCATGGATGTATCTTCGGGAAAAGAAATTGGACTTTCGCCTGAAAAGGATTCCTTTCTCGAAAGGAAAGCAGCGTACCTCTTCTGTTCTTTTCTGGGATCATCGTTTGCAATAAAATCTGTATTCTTCTGTGATTGTGTTATATGTATCTGTTCATCAATCTCACGTCTTTCGTATGAATCCCAGTAATAAACACACAACAACATATACTATCATACAACAAAATGAAATAATCTAGAGTACTAAATTGCCGTAATGACTGTAGGATGAAAAGGTTTTTTCGGTTTCCACTGAAGAATCCGTATTTATGAAAGAAATGGATACAAAACTTAGGCCGAACAAACTTCAAACTATCTAACTATACATCAGTATGCTCCGATCATTTTGAAGAAGCATGCTTTATGTATCAGCCTTTCACCAACAGAGGGACATTAAAACCAAATTCAATTCCTACAAAATTTGTTTTTCCAAGCTACCATCAACCTAAAGAATCTTGCTGAGAAGGAATAAATCTTCAGTGTCGCAGAAATTAAAAGATGTTCCAAAAAACATTTCGAATGAGTACTTTTTAATTATTTTGGTACTTATGTACTATGGCAACAATCGCCAACGTTCAAGATAACTCGCCAGATTGGCGACTCCAATTTCGCATGTGTCGAAAGCGCTGAATTGGCAATCATGTACTTCGTTTCATATAATGTCGCCAATACGGATGCGATAATACGTAAGTACCATTATTTCATTTTCAATATTTTTTGCTTTTATCAAATACGGCGACGATATTTAAAGTTTTAAAAACAGCCTGAAATATTTTCTGAGCATTTTGAATTCAAAGAATTTTAATTTGGCAGACATAAAGAAATACGCAAATAAAGTGTAGTACGATTAGCTGTTATTGTTTACTTGATAATCACTTTATAATCGGCAAACGATCGCAGCGCCCTCTGGTGATGAATCGACCCCATTGAACAAATTTTCAATACAGCTTTAATGCTGTTATTTTAGGCACGTGATTCTCACACATAATTCTAAGTGATATTAATTTCCTTTGATAAGAAAAGGGCTCCAAGCTATTTTGATATTAAATTTTAGAGCATGGTTACCACACTCTTCTGCGAAACACAGGAGAATAAAATAATCAAATATCTCTTCTTTGGTAGTAAACGTTACGTTCTTGTAAAAAAGTCCAGAATTTTCCTCATGAAAGTTTGGCCAAATTGTTTCTGTACTTTAAATTTGAAATTTTATCAGTTACATCAGTGATCCCCAAAAGCCGGGACGTGGATCAAATGGTATCGGTCTTCCCAAGCAGTATTACATTATTTCCATTCCATTTGCTACGATATTTTTCTATCGGTTTTGTGTAACTTTCCATGGACGAGAGGTTTAAACCTAAAGCTGAGAGACGTCACCTGAGGCTGCACCAGTACCATGCATGCGTAATGTATTGTTATATAGTGATATATAAATATAAACAATCAACGCCCCCCAAGTGAGCCGCGGTAAAAAGGTCGGGGAACGATGAGTTAAGGCCGTACCACACGTACAAGTTACGAGCAATTTTTCGTCCAATTGTGACGGGGCTTTATCGCGCCTTCACACTAATCCTCTTGGGGAATCTTTGGGACTAAAATGACATTATTTCAATCCAATCCTCTCAAGAAGAAACCGTGATAGGCAGATTAGTGAATAGATATAAAAGGGAGCTTTAGCATTCGCGAGTTAGTCGGATGGAAGCAGAATAGAAGATAGAAATAGAATAGAAGTCGGATAGTAATAGAATGGAATAATAATAGTAGGTGAATAGTAGAATAGAATAGAAGAAAGACCGAAAGCTGTGTTGCTGATCGCCGTGAGATATTGGTAAGATATTAATTATAGAAGTGCAATTATAGAACGGACTTTAGTGTGTTAAAGAATCTAAGGCGGATAAGGATTATATTAGGATAGCTTTTCATAAAGATATTGATTAGGATTTCAGGCGCTATTTACTTAGAACTTAAAACTACGTTGTGTGTGTGTGTATCACTCCTGATTATATCCCTTTAGTAAGACTTATGTTGCGTTGATCAGTATATATATTTAGAAGTAATAAATTAGATTTATTATGGCGAATTTGAGTGATCAATCATTTATTCCTACAAATCTAGCTCACGTACATGGCCGCGGGGTATCACACAATTCGTGCAATTTTTACTCAGTTGCCATAGCAACGGCTTTCGAACAACTTTTTGCTAGTGAGCTCAAAAAGTTGTTCCAAATAAAAGTTGCTTGAAATTCCAGCCAATGGGGTTCTTCGGTGCACTAAGCCATAAACAAGATTAGTTCGTTAAACGCATTAGATATGGCGTATAATTTTTTTAATGATGTATAATATTTAATGGCGTATAATATTTTAAATAGAATGGTGCTCCATTTCTGTTTACGGCCATCAACAAAAGTGCGAACGAAATAAAAAAAATAATTTTGGATGTTCGTTTGCCAATGCAGAAAAATCGGCGAGTAATTTTTCAATGTGGAGATAGAGCGAGGCTGACGTCAGAGCATATAGTTTTGCTTATGGCAACCCTTCACCCTCAGAAAGGACGAAAAATTGGCCCAAAAAGTCGCACTAAAAATGTACGTGTGATACGGCCTTTACATGATCAGTTCTTGTATTCGATAATTGATAGCACTTTTGTGTCAGAATATTTATTGTATGAATTTTTTACAACCGGTATTATAAGTTCTGGTCTCCGAGTTTTAACAATCCAATTACCAAAATATTTTTTAAAAAAATAAAATTGATGAGTGCATTTTGATTGAATTACAAATTTATTACGTATTATTCTGCTGAAACTTAAAAAATTAGAAAGTAACATGAATAAAAATAAGAAGAGTGTGTGTGCTTATGACCACACGATAGAAGTGATAACTTCAAATTTTATAATGTTATTTAAGGGATTAGAGAGTTAGGTGAATAAAAAACAAGGGGATATTAATATTGCCGTATAAAATTATTTATTCCTATGTCTGTACTCATAAAGTAATATTTTTGTACGAAATATACAATCATATTTATGAATTAATTGTATTCTAAGAAGGAAACAATAGGTTTATGGTAGCTGATATGGTGATGGTGATTGTGGTGGTGATTATGGTTATAAATACTTTAGATTCATAATTACTTAAATATCGTTAAAAAAAACTCCGTCTCAAGCGTTGCTCCATACTTTGTCGTGCTTTCATTTGGTTCATTCGACATAATTAAATTAAATTTTTATTTTAAAAAAATATACTACTTTGATTTGTCTTTTGAAAAACGTACATTAAAATTCCCATTTAAAATAATCGGCAATTTGTTCAGAAGAGTTGATCTGGCTTCTCACGCAGTACGGGTAAGTTATAAAATCCAAATTTTGTTAGTGAATTCGATAATTTTCTACACTTTTGATTTGGTGATATATAAATAGTAAACCACATTAGAATCTCTATTGTCCCCTTTTCGCTCTGCAGCATTTCGCTGCACCAATTTCTCCGATACATAATTCTTTGAACCCCAGTGATTCGGTAGTATTGTTACCATTCAGTAGTATAATTACGAGCGTTACAAACCCGAGCGTAACAATGCTTGGCTTTTTAAAACGCATCATTCAAGTTTACTCTCTAGAAAAACGCGCCTAAAGAAGTTATCACTTCAAAAAATTTGAATACATTTTGAACATTTATAAGCGCTTGATTAAGAATTTACGACAGTTGTGTTGGTACGTTTATTTCGAGATTTTTTCGTCATTAACTTTAGGTTTTAGTCATTTTATTTTTCCGCTCAAAAATGTTTGCATGACTGCTCTTTAGTGGAAATTATTTGTCCACGGCACTGGCGGTCGGAAATCCTCGTGAACACGTTAAGTTCAGTCGTGCAGGTTTGTACCTCTAATACCACTCGAAGACTCAATGTGTAGGGGCAGGGATTGGTGCATTTAGGTTGAATCTATCGATGTTGAAAATCCTAACGTTGGCAGAGAATGTAGAAGTTTGGAGACTGGGTGCCAGCTCAGGTGTCATCCTTTTGTCAGTTGATGAAGATTAAAACTGCGAGATCTGTCATTAATAAATCTTGTGTTCCTTCTTTTGTTACTAATAGACAAAGGGTTGGAGAACATACTTTCTGACTATATAGGAAGATGTTATTCATTGTTGCTTTTATTGTTATTCTTTGGGGGCGTGGAGGTTTAGAGAGTAGGATGCGCCACCTCGAGTGTCAACCTCGTCACTTGACTGAGTTTCAAAATTACGAGGTTCTTAGCCAATAGCTCTCGTGTTGTTGACAGACTGTTGTTTTTAAAAAGTTTAAATATTAAGCATTGGGAACTATAAGCTATATAATCTATTTTCTAAAATTTTTATCGTTACAAATACAATACATTTAGAAAATAAATGTCTTCTTTTTTATACCTGATACTTTGATATAGTAATAAAAATAATTGTAATTGTCGAATTCCCTGAACTAAAAAAATTCCCTTATTTTACTGATAAGAGATCGTTTATTATAGTATCTTTCTTGTTTTTCATAAAATGATTTATATTTACATTGTAAATGCAGACTTGAAAAAAAATCGATGTCTTAGAAATCTTTCCTTTAAACCTCGATTATTTGTGAATCGATTCATCAGGTTGCGATTCGAATCGATTTAAAAATCGATTTTTTTTGGAATGAATCACCCTCCCTATGGTAAATATGTTACATACGCCTTTCGGGAGTTCACATGTTTAAAGTTCAGACTTAGGAAGGGTAGGAAGTCGAAAAGAAATTTTAAAAAAGTTTGCATCCCCTGCTTTTAAATAGTTTTGATAATTGCTTTATTCAAACAAGTCCAACTGCTCTTCGTGCCATCGCTTTGGAAACCATTAATACCAGCTACCCCCCTGATGAGTGGCTTCACATATACACAGATTGTTCAGTTTTGATTTCACCCAGGGTAAAGAAGCTGAGTTTCAAAATCTTTTTTTCCTTCTATCACTTCTTGTCGGCTCTCACACAAAACTCATTATCCATACTTCAAAAACTTAGACAAATATCAGAGTCTCAGGATGTTCATTTCCCCAGTGTACTCTATCCCATGTTAACATCTTTGGAAACGAACAAGTGGATATCCTGGCTAAAGAGGGTTGTAATGCTTCTCCAACTATCTCTTCAACCCTTATCTACTCTGAACATCAATCTAGGGTGAAATCTAAAATTTTAAAGGAGTGGAGGACCCCGCCCAATCATCACTGGTATGAAAGCAAACATCCAGATCCTCATATTCCATTTCTAAATGTGGCAGGGCCTCTCAGACTGCGAATCTCAGATTGAAAAGTACATAAAGAATTTTTCCTTTTTGTGGAGGTGAAGATTCTTCCCTTTGCACCAAGATTCATCAAGCCTCCAGATCACATCTGGACTTCTGGGACTTTCGAGGGAGGACCTTTTTCCCCTTATTGGATTTTTAAGGGTCAATGGTCTTTTCAATCTCTTGTCTGACTCTGTCAAACATACTGAGTGATTAGCTACAACAACAACTCATTATGACGGTGAAAACTGAGGCCATTTATTTGGCTCCTTCATCAGCTTCTGCTCGTCTCTCCACCCAGATAAGGTTGTAATTCAGGCCTTTAAGCAAGCAACCAAGACAAAAAGCTCCCGAGTCCAGGATTGCAGGGAGCTGCTACAGAATTTCAACAGCTGGGCTGTCTTCCCATTGTGGTCTTAGGAAATGAAATATGGGCCTTTTAGCAAAAACGAGGCACGGATATTTCCAAAAGATCTAATAGTGACCTGCCTCTTTTTACTCAGAAAAACTTGAAATCAATAGGATTTTTAAAAAATGCTGGAGATGCCGCTACCAGTGCTGCCAAAAATAAATCATGGAGAGTGCTAATAAAATCCAACTGTGTCTCGGACTCCTCCGTGCTGCCAAGCAAACGTGCTTAGATTATTGACTGACATGACTGCCTTTTGTGCTCATTTGTATCGTTTTAATATGACTGACCCCTTTTGTGTGCTAATGGGACAAGTCATGACGCTTCTCATCTAGACGAATGCTCTGCACTTAAGAGCATGCACTGTATTGTAGCTGTAAATATTGGAGAGCTCGTTGCCTAATGACTTGATGGCCAATGACCTGGCAATTGATAAATAAATAAAATTATTCAAAACAAGTTTTTGTCAATATTTTTCAAACTTCATTTTTGAAAGACTATTTAATATTTGTGTTCAAAGAAATGGATTATCTTTGTAATGCTAGATATTTCTAATTGTAACCTAGGAACAAACTTTTTAATAAAAACACCTAAATATTTCAATAATCTCACTACACTTGGTAAACTCGAGATATGCATTTCGGGATTCGATGAAAAAATTATTGTTACCTTAAAAAATAAAATTAAGGGCAATGAAAACATCTAAAAACACATTACATAAGCATATTATTGTGCCTCTAATGTTTTCAAATCTACCATTTGCCTCTATATAACGAACTTTTCTTTTGAAATCAATTCTTGTTCTCCTATTTTAAAGCATTTCTTGAACATTTCAAGTTATTATCTTCTTTAACACATTTTATGGCGGTCATAAATCTTGAACTGGTTTTAGTAGATCCTAACTCGCCGAGAGAGCAATAGAGTTCTGGACGTTTCATCCAAGAAGTGTAACCTTCAACCCCTACTGTCCAGTTCAATACTAAAAACATCTTCGATATCCTCTTCACTCACAGTGATTGTATCCCATGTTCTAGCTATAAAACAATGTATATGTTTAATATTAATTGTATGTTTTAAATTGAAAATGTCTTCAAATTCATTAATTTTAATTTAAAATTACTTTTCTCGATATCCTTTCACACTCAGTGGAGTTGTCCCACGTTCTAGCTATAAAATAAATGTGTATGCTTAATATTAATTGTATGCTTTAAATTGAAAATGTCTTTCAAATTCATTAATTTTAATTTAAAAATTGTTTTCGATATCCTTCTTTCACACTCAGTGGAGTTGCCCCACGTCTCTAGCTATAAACAATGTATGTTTCTTAATATTAATTGTATAAAGAACTGAAAATGTCTTTCAAATTCATTAATTTTAATTTAAAAATTGTTTTCTTATTGAAAATATAGTGTATCTTCTTTTGACATTTTTTTTCTTGTTTTCCTTGCAGTTTTTCTTTCTTTTTAATTTTATAAGTAAGATATATAAGTAAACATACATTAATTCTAGTGAGTGAATAATTATTTTTTAATGCATATTGCTTATGAATTTAAAATTTGTTTTATGTGGTTCATAAAGTATATTAAAAGATGAACCTCTATATAACGAATTTTCCATGTAACGAATTTTTTCCGGATTTAGCGACTTCGTTATAAAGTGGTCCGGACTGTAGCTGCATTCTTTAACAACCAACTTTTAAGACTATTGTATGCCTTTTACAAAAAAAAATTGTGCAACGAAATGGCAAAAGATGTACTAGAGCGCCCTCTCTGGCCGTACAATACTTAACCAGAGTATGACTAAGTACTTCTCGGTGAAGGAAGGACGCCAATGTCCGCCCGCGCAAACTCCCTAGTATTTGAATTGTATTAATTGTTTAAACGTGTATTTTTGTAACTGTGCTCAATAAGAATGTCCCATCAATTAAAATTATTTGTTTCAGCCACCGGTGTTGGTTGTTATTGGAGCAATGTAATATACACAGGTTATAATACCTCTATAATTTTAATAAATTATGGAAAAGTGTTGAAAAAAAATGTGCCAAAATCATTTTAAGTGCAAACCAATTCTATTGCTACAGAACAAGTGTCACAAAAAAAAATATCAAAACATGCAGTTTACATTTTTGACTAATGTCTGAAAAATATAAATAATCACTTCAAAAAGGGGAGAAATTAGAATAAAACTAAATAAATGAAAAATTATGTATCAATATGGATACTGTACACATGGAAAAATATGCTGTGAAAATATCTTCATCACTGCCTGCTTTTCGTGCTTTCTGCAAAAAAATGCCATAGTAGAAATAAAATTATTCTTTTCGAAGACATTTATCAAAAAAATGGGTTAAATTCATGACGGTTACATGGTAAATGCAATCACGTGTGCTTCAATGAATTTAAAACTGAAAATTACATTTGTCCTTGCTGTTCTACTAGAACAGTAAAGATAAATCTCAGGTAAAAAAAAAAGAAAGAAAAATATTGTATAACTTTTATATTTAAAAAAAAATGGTTTGAAACGAAATTTTATCACAAAGTTAATTTAAAACAGGCAATGGTATAGGTTTCTGCAGCTAATACTATAAAACTTCCAATACAAAGCATACCCAAAGCCCCGGATGTATCCAATGATTTTTATATATAACAAAAACAAAACTTATTAAAAAAAATAACATTACGTCAGTGCCAACTGTAGTATAATTTCAGAGAGATACATAAAAAAAAAAGTACAAAGTACTAACATTTTGTTATTATATAATAATATACATAAACCTAAGCGAAGTCAATATTTTATATAAAAAATAATAACAGTATTCATGAAAGTTAAAAATTTTTCATCATTATATTAAACTTCGATTTGCTTTTATACAAAATGCGTTTCAAAACATAAAACCATTATTCATTCAAATAGCGCCGCCAAGTTTTGGGCTGAATCATTTCATAAATTATAGTAAAACACATTACATAAAACATTAAATTAATAATATAAATAATAGGACGGACCACACACATACAATAAACACATACAATACATTTAAAAACATCTCACAAAAGTGAGAAGAAAGACCTGCTTCCATGTAACAATACATTAATACATTCAATGAAACATATAATCAAAAATACTGACCAGCAAAATATTTTTAGGAAAAAGATATAATAATTACCATACATAAATACCCACTTCACAAATATAACAGTAAAAAAACCTATATATAATTTTTTGTAAAATTCTGATGAACTAGGTAATTGCTTAAAAAGCAACTAATACTTTTCAGGTAAATACAAAAAGGAATTATAAAAAGTAGATAAAAAAAGAAATTAAGGCTTAAATCATCGGTGATTTTATATTAAATGGTTTTTAGAATAAAAGATTCCCAAATATCCAAAAAAGAATCGTTCCAAATGCGAAAAATTCTTTTTCTGACTAATGAAAGAACACATGAAACACTTAATGATCAATAAATTCATCAACAAAAAGTGAAGTTAATAAGCCTATGATAAAATGAGAAAAACTAAACTATATAATGTTCCCCTGACGTGTGATGCTAAAAGAACCAAACGATTTTTTAAGAATTCGAAATAGAACAATTAAAAATATTCTTTTTTCCTTTCCTTTTTGTGAAAATAAATCAGCTTTGATCTGTCCTTCTTGCAATAAAGAATGGAACAGATCTCAGAATATTTAATTAATTATAAAATAAATATAGCTACATTTTCAGCAACAGATTTTACAAAGTGTTAAAAATTTCCCCGAAATATTTTTCCCTTTTTTATTCGAAACACATTTAGCAAAAATACGCGAAACAGCTTCCTATTTCAATAATATCTTAATATGGAACCAACATGAAAGTGAAAGAAGCGCACTGATACACATTTTTAAAACCCTCTGTCATCTAAAAAGGATATGTGTAAAAATATTACGCTTAATACTGGCTTTAATAAATTGACATAAAAAATACGTAGGATTGATGCAAAATAATACTTGCATAAAAAACATTGCAGTGCCTGTACAAAAATAATGTACCTCTAGTGTAATAATACTGTTTTAATACTGTATCAATTTTAATTACTATTCATTTTAGTCTTGTTTTTACTATTTGATTACGTCCTGCAAAATATTAAATCAGTAATAAAAATAATGGTAACATTGTTTATTATTATCAAAATATTTTTGGCAATACAAAAGTTTAGGAAAAATTTGCCATAAACATTTAAGCATACAACTTTCACTTTCTGTTATTTCCGGTACTTATGTATACCGTAGACCCATTTCACTGCCAAAAGACGTCGCCAATCCAGAAGTCGACGTATTCCAAACCGCCAATTCAAAATTCAAATTTATTAAAACATAATACGAAAGTACTTCCTAATTTTTTTTTTTACAAAAACCTTCATTTATTTCTTACACAATAATAAAATTAAAAATTTCTTTTATATATAAAAAAAAGCTTGAAATCATATACTGTACTATACTTGTTTTTATGCTTAAATTTACTTAATACATTGAGATTATTAAAGCAGATACAGGTTATTTAAATACACGAAATGTTATTTAATGCAATAATACGTTATTTAAATACAAAACAAAATACATTTGATAAAAAAGCAAATAAATAAAAAAAAAAATTATAGAAATATTTTTCATCAATATTTGAATTAACTGTAACAGATTTTTAGAAGTGATTACCGAAAATACCATTTCCCCAAGTAACACACTGGTTGGTATAACCCAAGTACTGGTTGAAATAATTCTTATAAACACACCAATAATCCATAAGTGTTTCATTTATGCAGTCTTTTAAAGAGTGAGTAAATCCCGCAAAACAGACTGAAACATTTGTATAAATAAAACACAGAATAACGAAGACAAAAAAAGATATCCTTTGAAGGAAAACTGTAATAGTTCCATCACAGTTGGCACACCGGGGTGAAGAACAGTAGAAATAAGAGCAAAAAATAATGAGAAGACAAAATTTATCAACTAGTCAAAAAAAAATTTGATAATTTCTTAAAACAAATAATTTGGGTTTTCGCAATTTGAGGCAAGTAAGTTTCCAAAATAAACCAGCATAAACAGAAAGTTTAATGTATTGTACAAAAGAGAACATTTTAAGTTAAGAACTTTTTAGTAGTTGGTGTGTGAGTGAAAGCACTTTAACTATTACTTTGTTGTACTGAAAATATATTTAATAATATTTTTACTAATTTTAATCTTTTAAGTTCAATAATACAATCGTTAAGCTAAAGGGAAGAATTGATACAAAATAATTGTTTTATTTGCTTTAAAGTTTAAATGAGTCATCACGCTTTAGAGTTCATAGAACTCATGGTAGCAATATATATATATCACATGTTTTTAAGCTCCTAGTATTGTTTTAAATAGCTGCAGATTCTTACAAAAACTATTTACTTACAAAATAAAATAATTATAAAGACCTATTTTTAGTAAAAAAACAACAATATTTTTAATATTCTTTTTATAGTAGTAAAAGTACAAAAGATATAATTGTTTTTGTGTCGTATCTTTTAAAAATCTATTCTTCAATATTACTACATTAACTTTTTATTTATTTAAAAAAAGCATTTGCTACACACATATTTATTTTCTGAGAGGACTGAAGGTCAGATAAATTTTTTGCATTATAACTGGCAATCACTCTTACTTCTACCTGACACCAAAGTATTTTAAAGAAAATATCTAGAATAAGAAAGAAAAACACAATAGGAACAACTTTTTCATTCTCGTCGTATTTGAAAATAAAACAAATTATCATTATAACCACAATATTATTATAAAAAATGCTTATTTAAAATAAATAAACTTATTTGGATAAGATAAAAATGAAAAACCAATCGGCCATCGAGAACTAAAATATAAAGTAAAATTTTTTATTTTATTTAAATGCTAAATAAGTTTTTTCAAACATTTTAGTCAAATATATCAACTTCTAACTATTTATTCTATTAAACTGTAAAATACAATCTCTTGCATAATAAAAGATTTATTTAGTTTTCTTTCACGAACCGAAATTCTTGGAAAATTAATTTACGAAAAATATTTTTTTAAATACATTTCGAACAATTTATTTATGAATTTTTTTTTTTTGGCAAATAATATTTTAAAAAGTTTTAAAAATTGTTTATATTTCTCGAAGTTTGGTAAAATATTGTACTGAGTGATGGAAGAAAAGAAATTATACTAAAATATTTAAAACACCGTAAGCATTAAATTTAAGCCTTAAAAACTAGAATTAAGGGTGTAAATTCATGACAGCCACAGGAAAATATAATCACAGGTTTTCAGAAATTCAAAACTGATATTGGACTTGAATTTGTTGTTATATTTCTAAAAACCAAACACATAATTTAAAAATTTGATAATTACCAAAGATTTAGGTGTTAGGATTCTTAAAAGTTTCAAAAATAAAATTAATATATTATGCTGTGTATTTAGGTAATCTATGTACTCATTGTTATTGTTACAGGTAATTCTTTTTAAAAGAAAGTTTCTGTTAAAAACCAAAATTGGCATAATTTTATTCATTGGAAACACGTGATTGCATTTATCATAGGACTGTGACGTCACATGAATTTACACCTTTCATATAAAAGAATTTTCCTTTTATTTGTATAAATAAAGATGTGGGATATATCGAGAAAAATTATACAGGATGCTGATTTAATAATTATATTTTCTAACAATTATGATAAAGCATCTGTTTAAATTGTTATTGGGGAATATTTTTTACATATTTTTAAACTATAAAATGTTTCGATGGTCTTCATTATACAGAGAATTCCAAACTAATCATAAATAACCTTAGCCTCAGAACTTTATTCATACACACATATAATGTAATACCAATTCGATTTATTAAATTTAAGCTCTCAAGATTCATTTTTAAGTCTTGATTCACCTTCCGCCATTTTTCCAGGATTTTAAAAGAAAATTTTAATCGTTTACAAAAGCTGCATTCTGATTGTCTGAACTAGTCACCTGATAGCTTTAAAACGAATGAATCGCTGCTGGAAATAAATAAATACAAGCATGAATTTAAATAAAACAAGCAACAATGCAGATGATATCCCAAATACGACGAAAAGACACAATTTTTTTTTTTCACTTTAAATAAAGGTCTCACAGTAAATAATTGAAAGTTCGTTTAGTCCCTGGAATATGCATGGTTGGAATACGGTCCGGAATAATAGATGGAAGAAGTTGAAGAAGCACTCTTCCTTCTTCGTCTTTGTGCAGAACGCAGATCACAAGGAAACATGACGGCCAACATGAGCAGAATGCCGAAGTGACTGCTATGCCAGCGGCGAACTTCGTGCGAGTTGAAATACAAAATCGGTGGAAACTGGTTTGATCCGACCCCAAAGGCAGTTCTGTAATTAAAAAATTTCGCTAAGAATTAATTTCTTTCTTTTGTAATTTTAATTGAAATACACGATTAAAATGTATTATTCTTTTTCGATACAATTTATTTCCTTGAAAAGCGACTTACAGATTTTATCTTCAATTCCTGGGTACGCTATTAACTCACACTCTCTATATATTTATTTATCTTAGTGAATTTTCAATCGTTAATAAAATGGTTACATTTTAAAAGCGCCCATTGAGCTGAAATCTTTTATACACGATTATTTTGATGACAATACAGAAATTTAATTATAATCACACACTAATTGATTAAAACTAATTATTGAAAGAAGTACAAATACAGCCACGTTAGCATCATTTAGCCCCTAGGGGCGCGCCATATAGTTTGAGAAACGCTGCCGTACACTATTATCATTCATTTAGTCAAAAAGACGGCAATCGGTAAAGTCGGCTTGGGACTAGGTTTGTAAGATTGCCAGTCACGGGTTACCGTTTGTATGCGTATCTGACAACGTGTATGTTGCGTACTCGTCTACTTAAAAGGGTCGCAAGTGCGGGGCCTACTTACATATAGCCCAGGGCCCTACACTTTAAAAGACGTCACTGGTTGGCACCTCCTACAAAACGAGAGTGAATTTGAGCCTCGACAGAAATAACATAGCTGCTCTACATGATGGCGATCCGAGATCGATTAATCGAAAAACCGATTTTCGACCAAAACGATTTTTCTCAAATTGATATGTAACCCTGAATTGATTCAGTGGATCGATATTTTCATCCTAGAAAATCGATACTCGATTTTTCTGTTTCTTTGGTAAAACCACAAAATTGGCCACAAACGAAGGATTTAAGGCATATTTGCAAAAACAAACACTTTTATCACACAGGCAGTTGTGCACCTGCGTTAAAAGTAAGGTCCTGCACTTAAAATGACAAGTTAGAACAAAACACTATATTTATCATGTTCACTCAATAGCCACGATGTAGCGTGGGAATATCGGGGATCATTCTGTTCTCAGAGTGCCTTTTTCGATGGCCGCAACATTGCAAGTGATGAGCGGAACCACTTGATCCCAGTAAAACTTGACAGACCGTTGTTTTTAAAAAGCTTATATATTAAGCATTGGGAACTATAAACTATGTTATCTATTTCTAAACTTTGTAATGTAACAAATACATTTAGAAAATAAATGTCTTCTTTTATATCTGATACTTTGATATGGTAATAAAATAATTGTAATTGTCGAATTTCTGAACTAAAAAATCCCCTGATTTTACTGATAAGAGATCGTTTATTACGGTATCTTCTTCTTTTGTTTTTCATAAAATGGATTTATATTTTTACATTGTAAATGTGACACTTGAAAAAAAATTCGATTTTTTGTTCGATCTTTAGACTTCGATTTTTTTTTTGTGAATCGATTCATCAGGTTACGATTCAAATCGATTTAAAAATCGATCTTTTTCGGAAAGAATCGCCATCCCTAGTTGGGGTAACCTTAACATTGGTTTTACATGAATTTGTACGAATCTGAATGAATAAGAATAGCTGACAATTGGTAACCGGATTATTTTGTACTTGTCAATGAGCAATGCAGGAGAATGAGAAATAGGTTAGCTCACTGGCTGGACTCTTGGAATCATCCACCCGCTGGACGTAGAGTCCCGAAAATACCGACGCTCCTGCGGTTCCTGGCGTGGACCCTCCTCTAATCTGAGGGCCTGTAGAGAAGCCACTTCAATGTCCCTCCAGCTGGTCACCACTGCTTCTGCGCTTCCTGCGGATGCTAAAATCCACCTTCGTCACAGATGGGAGGCTGGAAGAATACATGAAAGTTGTAACACACACTACTAAATACAATTTGAATTCAAAATTGCCACAATTTAAAGCTCCAAATGTTTTTACGTTGCTGAAGATATTATAAGGTATCCGCGTGCGACCATTTCCACTTTTACTTAATTGATTTTCAAATAAAATTCCTTAAATTGGCACATGGTGGTGTGAAGTTTGGAGAGTGGATGTCAACAGATGTGTGTCAGTCTTTGTCGCTTGACACATTTCCAGACCTGATGTTCGTCACCACAGTCCTCTTATTACTTCACAAAATGTCATTAATAGACAGTCACTCAAACTGGTTGATCTACGATGGCCAGTGGCGGAACGGAGAATATTAGGGCCCCCTGCAAAGTCAGGTTTTGGGCCCCATGTCGGATACATACATATAGGCACGTATTGGCATCAGTCAGACTTTCGGCTTCTAAAGTCCTGCCCTCCGCAATATGGGGTTGCAGAGGTGTACTTTACGTCACTGATAATGGCAGTCATATCTGGAAATAATGTTAAAAATATAAGCTCTTGCGCATTTTCTAGACCAGCGGTACTCAACCTGTGGTCCAATGGGCCTTTTTAGGTGGCCCGGTCATGGCCCATTGCTCTGAGAATTTCATTTATTTATGAAAAATTTGGTGGGAAATTCTTTTTGTTAAATATCTAATATATATATCAATTTTGCTTTTGTTGTCACATTCGTATGGGTGTGAATTGATTTTTTTCTGGTTAGTGATAATAAACAACAGTGGAGAAGCGACCATTTTATGAATGGAACTACTTTAACTATCTTTTCATATCTTGCGTTTAAAATATTCAGCAAGAAAATACACGCTTCAAGACTATTGGGAAATGAACTATTTGTAGTGAAAAACAAGCATGGTTCAGTCATTGTTTGATTTGTCACGAAAGTGTTGTATTTAAAAAAAATACCAGTAAGCAGGAACCACACATTCAACGACACACTTTTTCTTCGAAATATCTCTTTCAAGAGGTGATAAATAGACTTTCTTTAATAATCGTTACAGCAGCAAAAGTGTTTTGTCAGTGGTAATGTCACAGCGGTAACAGTATGGTAAATTGTTATATTTTTGGTAATCATATGAAACCGTTTACTGATGCGTAAATTGTGAAAAGAGCATTCGTAAAGGCTTCCAAATTTAGAAAAATTCTAGTGACAAAAATAAAAAATAATAATTAAAAAGCGCAACAGGGAGTTTTAAATTTTTATGTTATCTTTGGTCTTAAAGCATTTCTTACCCTCCATTACTTCCATGTTGCGGCCCGCGTGAAATAACTAACATATGTATGCGGCCCGCATGAAATAGCTGATACATACACTAGCTCGAAAAGTTCATGTCACCCATGAATAAACCTCGGTGCTAAAGGTAAAATTTAATAGAAATATAATTTTTTCTAACAAAATTGTATGAATTTGCTTACTATCATTTAAATGTTGATCATGCACTAATTAGTTTTGAATTGGGGTAAACTACGTAAGATACTGGTTTTTTGTAAAGCAAAGCACGCAAATAGTAGTAAGTGCAGAAGTCTGCGTTCACCATTCTGAATATTAATGATTCTTGGAATTTTGTATCAACAGGCGTTGCAGATTAACAGAGTTTTTGCATTCAGTTATCAAGCAAAAGTAGCTTAAGAAAGTTGTTACGCAATAACTTTTATATTTTTGTGAGTACGGCAATTCAATGACACATGGAAAAATAAAAGAAAAAAAGAAATTAGTATCAGTGAGCTTAAAATCATTATGAAAAAATGTGAAAGATGGAAAAGTCTGATATAAGCATATCCGTTGATGGCAGCAGTATTCATCTATCTTACGTGTTATTAATAACTTTAAACTGCAGGAATTTACACATCGAAACCTCGTTCAGGTCGTCCATCTAAACTCACAATCAGAGTAGAAAACGAAGTATGCTATGCGCGTGGTGAAAACCCGCGCTTGACTTCGGAACTCAAATAGCAACAGACATTCATGAGAAGTTTAACAAAAACATTTGTGTGATACTGCAAGAAAATCTTGAAAAGTTGGGTCGGATACTGTATGTCGAGTGACTCGTAGAAAGCCTTATATTTCAAAGACCAACGAATAACTTTTTCTAAAAGAGCATATACATATGCTGGAGTTCTGGAGGACTGTGATATTCTCCAATGAAGTAAATTTACACCCTTTGGCATAAAGGTCACAAATTGGTATGCAGATAACCTTTGTACAGCTCTTCAATAAAAGCACTTAGTACTAACACGGTGAAGCACGGCGGCGGTGGAGTTATGGTGTAGGGGTGCATGGCTAGCAATGGTGTTGGCAAGTTGGAGTATATCGAATCAATGTTCAAATATGATTACCTTAAAGTCCTGAAAAAAAATTTAAAGGAAAGCGCCACCAAACTCGGCCTTGGATCGTCATTTCACTTTCAACACGACACGATTCTAAGCATACCGCTGAGATTGTGAAGCTTTGGCTATTGTGTAATGTCCCAAATCAACTGCACGTGCCCCAGAAGTCCTCTGATCTGAATCTTATAGAACGCCTAGGAGATTTACTGGAGCGTAGGATTCGTCAACACAATATATCTAGCAAGGACATGCTGAAGAGTGTTCTTAAGGACGAATGGGAGAAGATAAGCGCTGTAGAAACAACTAAACTTGTTAATTCAATGCCGAAACGACTACAGGAGGTTCTGAAAGACGGGTTATCCCACCAGCTATTAAATAGTCTATTATTCTTTTTAAATACTTTTTATAGCTTCTACTAAAACAGTGAACGCAGACTTTTTCAACTTCTGATTTTTGTAGGTATCAAGCATATAAATCTGTCTGTATTTTAAAATCTATGAAGGCAAACCAAAGTTACTTTTGTTATTCTGAATACTTAAAATGAACTAAATAAAATCTAATATTAAATTTGTTTTTTTAAATCTAGTTTCTTAGCTTTCTTTTTTTTTTTTCATTGTTCATGTAAAGGCTAGTGTGAACGCAGACTTTTTCTAGCTAAAGTATGTATGCGGCCCGCGTGAAATAGCTGACATATGTATGTGGCCCGGCCGAAAAAAGGTTGAGTACCCCTGTCCTAGACATTCACTACCCCCTCCCCAATTGAAGTTATGTATGTTTTCATGACAATAACAACTCAAGTCCATCATTTTCATACATCAGAAACTAAATCATCAGGAAAAAATAAAAGTGCTTTTATCAATCCTGGCATTGAAATCATTCAGTGCTTCCTTGTGTCAATGATCGGAAAAGCCCTTTTTCCATCAACAAAAGAAAAGTCGAACTTCGGATGGCGGATATGAATTTAAACAACCTCGCCAGTCAAAAAAAATCTCGACCTTTTAACCTTCAAACGCTTTTTCCCAATCCCCATCGTTATGAGAACTAAAAAGATTACATCCAAATGTAAATAAGTGTGTGTAAACAAGCACCAGAGCATTTTAAGATCGATAGTCGGCCATTGTGAATAATCGCCAATTTGAATAGGAATCGGATCTAAGGCCATCATCGGATCTAAAGACATCATCGGATCTAAACCATCAAAAAGGGTAAAATCATCGGCGATTTCTTACTGGAGCACATCGATACAAAAACGCCCTGTTCGAAGTAATATTCTTATTATTTTTTCGACATTAACATACTGTATTGTGTGTAGAGAAGTTTAGAGACTTTTGACTAGACACAACAGGTGGTAGGTGATTTAGTGGATATAGGTCCATTCTTTTATGTGTGTTTGGGTTGAAGAGGTTGCGTGCTGACAAGGTTGGCAGAATTGGCCTGGGACTGTTGGCGATTTGTCAGTGGATTGTTCAAAGGGACTACCCCGAGACAATGACATTATCTGAATATATATGAAGCAAATGAACATTTTCTTTTCGGGGAGCAATAACCTTATCCTTTTTTTTCTGTTTATTCTTCTCGCAAGTTCGAAGACTGTGAAATCCAGTTGGGTGACAGCTTTTACAAGGATTTTAATTAAATATTTATATCTACATAATATGATAAGCATCATAACAATGTATTTGACACACACCAATAAAACAAATTAAGAATATGTTTGATACTTTTATATTTTTAGAAAAATTATAAAGTTAGTACATGTGAAAAATGTCGGGTTTTTAAATGAATATATAAAACTGTTATATATAAAACTATCTTTTCTCCCAAAGGCTGATTATTTCATCAAAATTGACATCATTTGCTTTAATACGAGATTTTTATTGCACAGATGCCTGTCTTAAAAATTCTGATCTTTAGAATCGGTAAACATTATTCCTGCTGAAACTTAAAAAATTAGAAAGTAACATGAATAAAAATAAGAAGAGTGTGTGTTTATGACCACACGATAGAAGTGATAACTTCAAATTTTTTATAATGTTATTTAAGGATTAGAGAGTTAGTGAATAAAAACAAGTGATATTAATATTACGTATAAAATTATTTATTCCTATGTCTGTACTCATAAAGTAATATTTTTGCAATGAAATATACAATCATATTTATGAATTAATTGTATTCTAAGAAGGAAAACAATAGGTTTATGGTAGCTGATATGGTGATGGTGATTGCGGTGGTGATTATGGCTATAAATACTTTAGATTCATAATACTTAAATATCGTTAAAAACTCCGTCTCAAGCGTTGCTCCATACTTTGTCGTGCTTTCATTTGTCTATTCGACATACTAAATTAAATTTTTATTTTAAAAAATATACTACTTTGATTTGTCTTTTTTTGTAAAAACGTACATTAAAATTCTACTTAAAATAATCGGCAATTTGTTCAGAAGAGTTGATCTGGCTTCTCACGCAGTACGGGTAAGTTATAAAATCCAAATTTTGTTAGTGAATTCGATAATTTTCTACACTTTTGATTTGGTGATATATAAATAGTAAACCACATTAGAATCTCTATTGTCCCCTTTTCGCTCTGCAGCATTTCGCTGCACCACCTTCTCCGATACATAATTCTTGAACCCCAGTGATTCGGTAGTATTGTTACCATTCAGTAGTATAATTACGAGCGTTACAAACCCGAGCGTAACAATGCTTGGCTTTTTAAAACGCATCATTCAAGTTTACTCTCTAGAAAAACGCGCCTAAAGAAGTTATCACTTCAAAAAATTTGAATACATTTTGAACATTTATAAGCGCTTGATTAAGAATTTACGACAGTTGTGTTGGTACGTTTATTTCGAGATTTTTTCGTCATTAACTTTAGGTTTTAGTCATTTTATTTTTCCGCTCAAAAATGTTTGCATGACTGCTCTTTAGTGGAAATTATTTGTCCACGGCACTGGCGGTCGGAAATCCTCGTGAACACGTTAAGTTCAGTCGTGCAGGTTTGTACCTCTAATACCACTCGAAGACTCAATGTGTAGGGGCAGGGATTGGTGCATTTAGGTTGAATCTATCGATGTTGAAAATCCTAACGTTGGCAGAGAATGTAGAAGTTTGGAGACTGGGTGCCAGCTCAGGTGTCATCCTTTTGTCAGTTGATGAAGATTAAAACTGCGAGATCTGTCATTAATAAATCTTGTGTTCCTTCTTTTGTTACTAATAGACAAAGGGTTGGAGAACATACTTTCTGACTATAGGAAGATGTTATTCATTGTTGCTTTTTATTGTTATTCTTGGGGGCGTGGAGGTTTAGAGATAGTTGATGCGCTACTCGAGTGTCAAACCTCGTCACTTGACTGAGTTTCAAAATTACGAGGTTCCAGCCAATAGCTCTCGTGTTGTTGACAGACTGTTGTTTTTAAAAAGTTTAAATATTAAGCATTGGGAACTATAAGCTATATAATCTATTTTCTAAAATTTTTAATGTTACAAATACATTTAGAAAATAAATGTCTTCTTTTTTATACCTGATACTTTGATATAGTAATAAAAATAATTGTAATTGTCGAATTCCCTGAACTAAAAAAATTCCTTTATTTTTACTGGATAAGATCGTTTATTATAGTATCTTTCTTGTTTTTCATAAAATGATTTATATTTACATTGTAAATGCAGACTTGAAAAAAAAAATCGATGTCTTAGAAATCTTTCCTTTAAACCTCGATTATTTGTGAATCGATTCATCAGGTTGCGATTCGAATCGATTTAAAAATCGATTTTTTTTGGAATGAATCACCCTCCCTATGGTAAATATGTTACATACGCCTTTCGGGAGTTCACATGTTTAAAGTTCAGACTTAGGAAGGGTAGGAAGTCGAAAAGAAATTTTAAAAAAGTTTGCATCCCCTGCTTTTAAATAGTTTTGATAATTGCTTTATTCAAACAAGTCCAACTGCTCTTCGTGCCATCGCTTTGGAAACCATTAATACCAGCTACCCCCCTGATGAGTGGCTTCACATATACACAGATTGTTCAGTTTTGGATTTCACCCAGGGTAAAGAAGCTGAGTTTCAAAATCTTTTTTTCCTTCTATCACTTCTTGTCGGCTCTCACACAAAACTCATTATCCATACTTCAAAAACTTAGACAAATATCAGAGTCTCAGGATGTTCATTTCCCCAGTGTACTTCTTATCCCAGTTAACATCTTTGGAAACGAACAAGTGCGGATATCCTGGCTAAAGAGGGTTGTAATGCTTCTCCAACTATCTCTTCAACCCTTATCTACTCTGAACATCAATCTAGGGTGAAATCTAAAATTTTAAAGGAGTGGAGGACCCCCGCCCAATCATCACTGGTATGAAAGCAAACATCCAGATCCTCATATTCCATTTCTAAATGTGGCAGGGCCTCTCAGACTGCGAATCTCAGATTGAAAAGTACATAAAGAATTTTTCCTTTTTGTGGAGGTGAAGATTCTTCCCTTTGCACCAAGATTCATCAAGCCTCCAGATCACATCTGGACTTCTGGGACTTTCGAGGGAGGACCTTTTTCCCCTTATTGGATTTTTAAGGGTCAATGGTCTTTTCAATCTCTTGTCTGACTCTGTCAAACATACTGAGTGATTAGCTACAACAACAACTCATTATGACGGTGAAAACTGAGGCCATTTATTTGGCTCCTTCATCAGCTTCTGCTCGTCTCTCCACCCAGATAAGGTTGTAATTCAGGCCTTTAAGCAAGCAACCAAGACAAAAAGCTCCCGAGTCCAGGATTGCAGGGAGCTGCTACAGAATTTCAACAGCTGGGCTGTCTTCCCATTGTGGTCTTAGGAAATGAAATATGGGCCTTTTAGCAAAAACGAGGCACGGATATTTCCAAAAGATCTAATAGTGACCTGCCTCTTTTTACTCAGAAAAACTTGAAATCAATAGGATTTTTAAAAAATGCTGGAGATGCCGCTACCAGTGCTGCCAAAAATAAATCATGGAGAGTGCTAATAAAATCCAACTGTGTCTCGGACTCCTCCGTGCTGCCAAGCAAACGTGCTTAGATTATTGACTGACATGACTGCCTTTTGTGCTCATTTGTATCGTTTTAATATGACTGACCCCTTTTGTGTGCTAATGGGACAAGTCATGACGCTTCTCATCTAGACGAATGCTCTGCACTTAAGAGCATGCACTGTATTGTAGCTGTAAATATTGGAGAGCTCGTTGCCTAATGACTTGATGACCAATGACCCGACATTTGATAAATAAATAAAATTATTCAAAACAAGTTTTTGTCAATATTTTTCAAACTTCATTTTTGAAAGACTATTTAATATTTGTGTTCAAAGAAATGGATTATCTTTGTAATGCTAGATATTTCTAATTGTAACCTAGGAACAAACTTTTTAATAAAAACACCTAAATATTTCAATAATCTCACTACACTTGGTAAACTCGAGATATGCATTTCGGGATTCGATGAAAAAATTATTGTTACCTTAAAAAATAAAATTAAGGGCAATGAAAACATCTAAAAACACATTACATAAGCATATTATTGTGCCTCTAATGTTTTCAAATCTACCATTTGCCTCTATATAACGAACTTTTCTTTTGAAATCAATTCTTGTTCTCCTATTTTAAAGCATTTCTTGAACATTTCAAGTTATTATCTTCTTTAACACATTTTATGGCGGTCATAAATCTTGAACTGGTTTTAGTAGATCCTAACTCGCCGAGAGAGCAATAGAGTTCTGGACGTTTCATCCAAGAAGTGTAACCTTCAACCCCTACTGTCCAGTTCAATACTAAAAACATCTTCGATATCCTCTTCACTCACAGTGATTGTATCCCATGTTCTAGCTATAAAACAATGTATATGTTTAATATTAATTGTATGTTTTAAATTGAAAATGTCTTCAAATTCATTAATTTTAATTTAAAATTACTTTTCTCGATATCCTTTCACACTCAGTGGAGTTGTCCCACGTTCTAGCTATAAAATAAATGTGTATGCTTAATATTAATTGTATGCTTTAAATTGAAAATGTCTTTCAAATTCATTAATTTTAATTTAAAAATTGTTTTCGATATCCTTCTTTCACACTCAGTGGAGTTGCCCCACGTCTCTAGCTATAAACAATGTATGTTTCTTAATATTAATTGTATAAAGAACTGAAAATGTCTTTCAAATTCATTAATTTTAATTTAAAAATTGTTTTCTTATTGAAAATATAGTGTATCTTCTTTTGACATTTTTTTTCTTGTTTTCCTTGCAGTTTTTCTTTCTTTTTAATTTTATAAGTAAGATATATAAGTAAACATACATTAATTCTAGTGAGTGAATAATTATTTTTTAATGCATATTGCTTATGAATTTAAAATTTGTTTTATGTGGTTCATAAAGTATATTAAAAGATGAACCTCTATATAACGAATTTTCCATGTAACGAATTTTTTCCGGATTTAGCGACTTCGTTATAAAGTGGTCCGGACTGTAGCTGCATTCTTTAACAACCAACTTTTAAGACTATTGTATGCCTTTTACAAAAAAAAATTGTGCAACGAAATGGCAAAAGATGTACTAGAGCGCCCTCTCTGGCCGTACAATACTTAACCAGAGTATGACTAAGTACTTCTCGGTGAAGGAAGGACGCCAATGTCCGCCCGCGCAAACTCCCTAGTATTTGAATTGTATTAATTGTTTAAACGTGTATTTTTGTAACTGTGCTCAATAAGAATGTCCCATCAATTAAAATTATTTGTTTCAGCCACCGGTGTTGGTTGTTATTGGAGCAATGTAATATACACAGGTTATAATACCTCTATAATTTTAATAAATTATGGAAAAGTGTTGAAAAAAAATGTGCCAAAATCATTTTAAGTGCAAACCAATTCTATTGCTACAGAACAAGTGTCACAAAAAAAAATATCAAAACATGCAGTTTACATTTTTGACTAATGTCTGAAAAATATAAATAATCACTTCAAAAAGGGGAGAAATTAGAATAAAACTAAATAAATGAAAAATTATGTATCAATATGGATACTGTACACATGGAAAAATATGCTGTGAAAATATCTTCATCACTGCCTGCTTTTCGTGCTTTCTGCAAAAAAATGCCATAGTAGAAATAAAATTATTCTTTTCGAAGACATTTATCAAAAATGGGTTAAATTCATGACGGTTACGTGGTTAAATGCAATCACGTGTGCTTCAATGAATTTAAAACTGAAAATTACATTTGTCCTTGCTGTTCTACTAGAACAGTAAAGATAAATCTCAGGTAAAAAAAAAAGAAAGAAAAATATTGTATAACTTTTATATTTAAAAAAAAATGGTTTGAAACGAAATTTTATCACAAAGTTAATTTAAAACAGGCAATGGTATAGGTTTCTGCAGCTAATACTATAAAACTTCCAATACAAAGCATACCCAAAGCCCCGGATGTATCCAATGATTTTTATATATAACAAAAACAAAACTTATTAAAAAAAATAACATTACGTCAGTGCCAACTGTAGTATAATTTCAGAGAGATACATAAAAAAAAAAGTACAAAGTACTAACATTTTGTTATTATATAATAATATACATAAACCTAAGCGAAGTCAATATTTTATATAAAAAATAATAACAGTATTCATGAAAGTTAAAAATTTTTCATCATTATATTAAACTTCGATTTGCTTTTATACAAAATGCGTTTCAAAACATAAAACCATTATTCATTCAAATAGCGCCGCCAAGTTTTGGGCTGAATCATTTCATAAATTATAGTAAAACACATTACATAAAACATTAAATTAATAATATAAATAATAGGACGGACCACACACATACAATAAACACATACAATACATTTAAAAACATCTCACAAAAGTGAGAAGAAAGACCTGCTTCCATGTAACAATACATTAATACATTCAATGAAACATATAATCAAAAATACTGACCAGCAAAATATTTTTAGGAAAAAGATATAATAATTACCATACATAAATACCCACTTCACAAATATAACAGTAAAAAAACCTATATATAATTTTTTGTAAAATTCTGATGAACTAGGTAATTGCTGTCAGCAACTCATTTCGTTTCTCTTTCGTTGTTTTTTTACTCTCGAAACTCATTATATGCTAAACTGTAGATGAAGTTTTTCGATACCAAGCACTTGCTGACGGCGAAGATGAGAAAGATTAAGAAGAATGAAGATGAGAAAAAAGAAGAACGAAAAACAAGAACAAATCTTTTCATGCATTCAATTGTAAATTCGGAAGTTAGGCTTACGTTAGTTACGAAATATGTAAATAGATATGCACAGCAAATAAGAAGATATACATCATCGCGTAATAGAGTGTTTTTTAGTTTATAAATGACGTTGAATTCAATGCGTAGTGTAATGCATAAATACAAATTTAAGTTATTTTAATGCATCATGAATTGATCCCATTTACATTGTTTGGAATTTTTATCGCTTAAGATTCTTCTCGGTTTATTTTTTATTTGATTCACGGAATAGAATACCTGTTCGCCTGAACTTTTTAAAAACCAAATACAGTTAAAAGAGAAAATGCTACTTTTTTATCGTCATATATTTCAGGCAAACCATTCCATGTATCAAATATTGCTTCTGTCTTAAGCAGTCATTTTATAGCTGTCCACCTGCACCAAAAAACTGGATTTTTCAAGTAAATATCTTATTGATGATGAAGAGAAAGAAAGCGAAAAAGAAATACAACAGATGGAGCTACTTACCACATCATCGCAACCTCCAGTATTTTTAAGGCACATCTTCACATTGCACTGGTAATACACAGATGAAGTATAAGGAAACTTGTGAGCTTGGAAAGTCACTCGGGCTTGGGTCTTATTGTATACATAATCGAATGGACCCATTATGTCCTCATCTACTGGGCACCTGAGGGGGAAAAAAGCAAACAAAAGATGCGATATTAAGGCATTCGGTAATGCATTAGAAAAAAATTACATTTGAAAATTTGAAGTCTTCTAGCCATCTATAATCATTACATACTTCACTTAGGTATTTATTAAACCAGAAAAAAGTGCGACAAACTTTTTACAGGTAAGATTGATATCTATGGGAAGTTTGAATATTTATGAAAAGAAAAGCACCTCGTAATATTTTTCAGAATAACTGTACCTGACTGTACCAGGCAGCAGAAACACCCTCTAGTGACCACTAATCTTCTTAAAGGCCAGGTGAGGAAAGAATGTGGCCACTATGAAAAACCGTCAATGTTCTTTGTCCATTACTTTTGTTAAAAAAAATACATAACCTAACTTAAATGGCTTTGTTTAACCTCCCAACTTGAATTAAAAAGAACAGGAAT
Source organism: Trichonephila inaurata madagascariensis (assembly GCA_019973955.1). NCBI lineage: Eukaryota > Metazoa > Arthropoda > Arachnida > Araneae > Nephilidae > Trichonephila > Trichonephila inaurata. Next base: position 43,775 of record BMAV01015532.1, read on the forward strand.
TTCTGGAATGAAATAGAAATCTATCTTTACACCCCCGTAATCCCACCCCTTGGGAGTCTATTTCTTCAAAAACCATTTTAGCACATTTCTACTGAACAAAAGAAAGATGATTGCCAAATTTCAAGTCTGTTGGTCTAAAGTTTAAAAATGGAGTATTTTTTGCCTATAGCGTCCTCACAAACCCACCTTGGCCGTCGAAATCAGCAAAAATTTTTCTCAAACGTTGCCTAATGTAGTGTTCGTTTTCTTAACACGAAAGGGACCGATTTTCCGCTATCACGGTATTAGGTGACTTTACATATACCTACTCAAATCCTTCCTTAAGCAAGGAGTTTTTAGGGAAAAAAAGTCGCTCAAAATAATTGGCATAGCTGGTTCTCCCTTTTTTTAAAAATGAAATCCCTGTTACTGGTATTGTAGTTACACACGTGGGGGCCCCGTATCATTGATACGGCTGATACAGCGGTAGCTATGCCCCTGCTCAAAATAAATGTGAAAATTATTTTGTCAGCATCTTACGGAATCTTTGAAACATCAGCAATTTGGGACAGATACAAATATGATGTAATACGTATACAAATATGGTGTGTATTTGAATGCGTCCCTAACAAATATACAAACATTCAAATTTATACACAAGATTACTAATGTAATATTTACAATAGAATTTCACATGTAAAATGCCAATACATCAGTATCAAACTAATTCAATATTGAAGTTTTCATAATTAAAAAAATCATGAGTTAATAAATTTTAAATTACTTAAATATATGTTAACTATATATCCCGATTTCTTTTTTTGTTGCTCATAAGCTGTCGTTGGTGTTTGTTACATTTTACCTGCCCTCACCCCTAGAAAACTCGATTTCTTCCAAGCTGAAAGATGGACACTCTTGTTCTAGATCGGGGGTGTCCAACACGCGGCCCGCCAACTCTTTTTAAAAAAATTTTAAATATCACATTTTTAAAGTTTTTTCATTTTGAAATTTATTTGAGGGAAAATTTATATATATAAATCTACAATGTATTTGCCTGTTACCTGTTCTTGTTTTAAAATAAATCCTTTTTGATAATAGAAATGTCCTTTACATTAAAATAGATTTATATTTTATCAAACAGTTACATTTGGTTTTACTATAATAAATTATTTTTTTAATAAATTCCGAATTGCATTTTGCATATCCTTTACTATGGATGGTACATGATTCTCTGAGTGTGCGACTTTCACATTTCTCCTCCTTTTCTATTTGGAGTGCCCAAAAAGCAAGAAGCAGTCAGAGATGTTTCTTAAAGTTTAAAAAAATATATTCAGGACGGTTAAGATAAGGACAACGTATACTTAATCGTTTGCGAATGACAGCACAATCAAATTTCAACAATGAGTAACGAAAGATCCATTCAAAAGGAATACCATCATTTTCAAGAAAATGGCAACTGTAATATTTTAAACATTATTGGATCATTGCATTATTATATTATATGAGCATTATTATATTACCTAAGTCTGTATACGTGAAAAATAATGAAAACAAGAATAATAATTCATTCTGTTTTAAATTTTCACTCCAATAAATGTTTTTTTGTTTCCAAATCTGATATAAAAGTACATATTTTTAAGTGCGGCCGGCGAGATTATAATGTTTTTCCGAAGTGGCCCGCAAGGTCATTTGGGTTGGATACCCATGTACTAGATAATAAATAATATAAAGCTTTATAAAAAGAAGTAGTGGAAGATGTACTTATATGCTTCAAAATTATCCTAAATCAACATTACATTCAATGAAAATTCTAAAGTAAAAGTCTCAACACAGAAAAACTCAAGTAACAAAATCAAGTTAATACCTTGCATATACTTTATAGAGTAATAAATATGATTTTTTTTAGAATTTGAATGTATGCATTCTAATTTTCATCACGTTTTAACTATCTCCCGGAAAGTTCATTATCCGTTTCAGTTTCTCGAATTACAGCTTTTTGTCTCAGCGCAATCTTTTTAGCTCTTCTTAGATTACTGGAAGGTAATGGTCTATAGAAAATGACGAACATTCTTGGCTAGATTCCGTGCATAACAATTAGTGTAGCGTCTCAAAATGGCGTCGACAACATGGATTTTGAAACATGCGATTAAAAAAGACTGTTGAGTGACAGGACTCTTAAGTTAAAAAAAAAAAAACTTTTTAAAGATAAAATTTTTAAAATTTCTGATTCATGGCGTTAAATAAAACATGATTTCTTAATTAGTTAACATAAAAATGGATGAAGTGTATTTTACTGTAAATTTTATGAAGTAAAAAATTTCAGAAAATGTTTCTTATATTAATTTCGAGTATCACAAATCTGCATTAGTTGCATTAAAAAATTTTTTTAATTAATCAAATTATATGCTGCAATTGATACTATAATTGTTTGGAAGAATGTAGCTTAAAATTTTTAAAGTTACTTACTAAAGGAATTGATAAATAGAAGATAATAATTCATATATTTCTTTAGTTTTTTTACTTCAATTTTATTATAAAACTCTTATATTAACAGAATTTTATATAAAATTTGAACTACCATAAAATATATTTCACAATAATTATTTCTACATTAACATAAATAGAGAAATTCTGTACCTAATGGGGAAAAAAGCACACACACACTTTAAATACGAATTTAAAATGAATAATTTTTTCAAGTTCTGTAACATAATTCTAACTTTCCTAATTAGGAATAATTAATCAGTATGTGAGTGTGATTCGAACTACTCGTACTCTAATATATCTCAAACATCTAAAGATAATTAGTTTTCTAAAAACATAACACTATTAGCGAAATGTTAAATACAGGACGCTTTTTATTCTATTTATAAAAGAAAATATTGATATAAATAAATTATTGATATAAATTATTAAAAAAATGAATGGCTAAAAAACTTTGAAATAATTATCAAAGTACATAAATTTATAAATCTGTTACATAAATATTATTTAATATACTCATAAACATTTTTAAAAAGGTAATTTTTTTCCCCTCATTACATGTTCCTTCAAAACATGAAGTCAATACTCCTATAAAAGCTTTCATCCAAATCCATTACTATCACCAAACGCTGAAACAGGGAAGTGAAATTGATGATATTTTTCAATTCCTACTATTAGCTCACACTCTGTATATATTTATTTATTTATCTTGATGGAATTTTCAATCTTTAAATTTAAAAAATTTTAAAGCGCTCAATAGGGGGGCTAAAATTTTTTATATACAGGATTTTTTTTGAATGACAATACAGTAATTTAATTATAATAAAAAAAAATTAATTTTTTAAAAAAGAATTACAAATACACCCCGTTGGCATCTTTTTTTGGCGATTTTTAGCGACCCTTTTGGCGACTTGTGTCAAAACTTAAAAAATTTTTTTTTTCTCACTTTTTTAAAGCATTCAGTTGAACGGGGAAATTTTTTCAAAACCCGATTGTTTTGGAATGAAATAAAAATATTTTTTAATGATAATGAATAAAATAAATTTATTACTTAATTTTGTGATTCTTTTTCCCCAAATTATTTACATATTTTTTAATTTAACTATTTAATAAAAAGTAGCTAAAAAAAAATTTTTTTTGATCTAAAGTAGGACTTGCCCCAAAAATTTTTTTTATACTACTTATTAAAAAAAAGTGGGGGTTAATTTGTCCCCAAATAACTAAAGCCAAAAAGGGGAAAGGGGGCGACATAGCCACCCTGTTTTGGCATGTTTTAGAGGACCCCTAAGTTTAAAAGGGTGGATTAAAAAAATGATGAGACATTATTAATTTTTAAACAAAAATTTTTATTGAATAACAAATTATTAATTTCAAATTAAAAACTTTTTTTAAAAGTGAGTTAACACCCAATTAAACCTTTATTCAAGTCAGATCGCGCAACTAGATCACTTATCTTAATTATTTTTTAATTAAAAGTCAAATTTTCTAACTTATAAAAAAATATTACCTTTTATAGATTCACCCTTCCCCCATTGGGTTTGAAGTAATACCTATTACTTTATAGAGGGAAGGGATTAGACTTTCTTAATCTTTATTATATTTTATTTGAATTAACGTATCCTTCTTCCAGAGCTATAGGAGGGCTAACACTTTTTCCGAATTTTTTCCACCCCTAAGTTTTTCAAAAGGCGCCGCTATTTTTCATCAAAGTTTACCCTTTTTTAAAGTATATCTTTCATTTGCATATTCGATCCGTTTCTCTTTTTGGTTTTGGGGTTTTGGAAAAAATTTTTTGCCATTAATCTGGCCTAAAAAGGAACTTAGGAGTTATGTTAAAAGGGAAGGAGGAGGGGACGCCCAAAATTAAAAAATTTAAAAAAAATGGCGTTGAGTTTAACAAGAAAATAAAAATTATTTTTTCTCCGATCGCAACAAATTATACATAGTAACATTTTCAAGCGGAAGTATTGGCTGCCATAGCAAACTATATTTATAAATATATAAAAAATATCCCACCAAATTGGCTCATTTTTATTGAAAATATCCGCCAAACCGAAACCTTTCAGGCAAACTAGACAGCCTACATTATTTTAACAACTTGATTCGCATCTACGAATTTTTTGTCATTTTTTTCCCCAAATTTTTTAAATCATAAAAAATGTTTGGGGCAAAATAAAATTTTGGTTTTGTTGACCCAAAACTTTCCCAAAAAAAAGAAATAAAAAGGAATCGAACGTTTTAACCTCCCTTTCCCGGGATTTTTCTGAAGGGCCCTTCAAAAGAGTAAACAAAGATTAGTCCTGATTCCGAGTCAACAAAGGGTCTCTATTGTTCCAGGTCAATTTAGCTTTGGTGATAGTAAAATCCATCTCGATGAAGTTCGTGGAATTCTTGGCTCTACACTTTCACCTTTCTCAATAGCATCGATTGGAATTATGTATGTTTTGAACTCGCCAAAAGAGCAGCAGTCAACAATGGATAATCAATGCGTTCATTGTATGTTTGTTACATAGAAAAAAAAGTAAAAAGTTTACCCTTCGTTATTGATGAGCGGTTGTTCACCCCAAACCATCTCGCACCAGGCAGTTAGTCACCTTGAGACCGTATGCATCTGCAGAATAAGAATAAAAAAATCATTTGGTGTTTTTCTCATCATAATTTATTCTGTAAACACAGTTTGGAATTATTAAAAGGGTGCTAAATATTAACCAAAAAAAACTATTTTTTTTTGTGTGTGCAAGTAATTTTTTAAGGTATCCGACTACGTTCGGAACCGTGATTTTGCAAAAGCGTATAAATGGAAAATATTTATGATATTTAGTGTCACTTAGATTTGAAAATGTATATAAAATTGTTTTAAAAATATTACAACAATAAAAAATTATTTAAGTATAATATTTTCACAAAAAAAATGAACATATAATGACCAATTTTCAAAACATTCTCCTTTTAAAAAAAAATTCTTCTATTGTAATACTATTTTGCCTGTATATAGCTCCGGGGCTTCGTACAAAAAGGGTAAAAAAAAATTTTTGAAAAATTACTTAGAAAAAGGTTTTTCCATATTTTTTTTTCAACAGAGGGAGAAATTTTAAAAAAAAAAGCCGATAATTATTTCAATGGGGTAACACTGAAAAAAATGAAATTTTTTAAAAATCCCAGTTTGGGCTCCCCTGGAGAAGTCTTTTACATAAACACACACACACACAAAAATTAAATTTTAGAAGCATTTTCTGTTAATAAAAAGGTTTTTGAAAAAGGGTTTTTCTAAGTTAATTTTTTTCCAAAATATTGTATTTAAATAATTTTTACGCCTAATGTCCTTAAAAGAATTTTTTTTACAAAATTTTTTCTAATCTAAGGGATACTAAATATCATGAAAAATTTTCCACTTACCCCCATTTTTTAAAATTTACGGTCCCGAACGTGTCGGATAGCTTAAATTAAATTATTTACCTCGAAAAAATATATTTTTATATTTACTTACAAAGGTAGGACTTGCCAAAAAATATTAGACTATGAATCAGCAGTAAATGCAATATTTTATTTTAAAAAAAGACAATGAAAACATTGTGAATATAACTCTAATTACAGAGTTTTCCCGGCATATTTTTAAGGGATCCACGTTCCCGGGAAAGCGAGTTTAAAAGAGGATAAATGGATAATTTTTTATTTTATTTGGGGTCACTTAGATTAGAATACATGTATAAAAAATTTTTTTAAAGGGCATTTTGACAAAAAAAATTATTTAAATACACTATTTTCGGCTTTAACTTAGGTAACCTTTTTTTAAAATGTTTCCCCCTGTGCTTCTATGTCTTCCCCCGTGCTAAAAAAAGCTTCTTTTTGTTTTTAAATTTTTTTGCCTGTATATAGCTCAGACGTCTGTACAGAGGTTTAACCATGATTTTTGAAAAAAATTCCCCCATTATTTTCAGAGTTACAACAATTTGAAATAATTATCGGCGTTTTTTTCATAAAATTTCTCTCTTCTGTTGTAGTAAAATATGGATAAATCCACTTCTAAGTGATATATTTCAAAAATTGTAGTTCAGCCTCTGGACAGAGGATTGAGCTATATACAAGCAAAATATTATTATAACAGAAGCATTTTTCACAAAAGGAGAATATTTTGAGAATGGGTCATTCTATGTTCATTTTTTGGCAAAATATTGTGCTTAAATATTTTTTTTTAATATAATACTATTCTTAAAACAATTTTATATACATTTTCTAATCTAAATGACACTAAATATCATAAATATTATCCATTTATACGCTTTTGCAAAATCACAGTTCCGAACGTAGTCGGTTACCTCAAAAACTTGTTTAAAAAATATTCTATATTCGAAATGTATATTTTGCACTACATCGGAATTTTTTCAAGGTATCCGAACACTTTGAAATGACCCATTTTGAATAAAACACGTTTTTTTTATTTGTTTACAATTGGGGTCTTCAACACGTGGCCCGCGGGCCAAGAATGGTGAAGGCATTTTAGTGACCCTTCATTCGAATTTGAGACAATTTCAGGAAAAATTGTCTTGTCTGCTTTCTGTCGTAAAAAGCGCCATTTTCTCTGTTATTCTTGATATTTAAAAACATTTTATTGATATGCTTGATAGCCATTTAAGGTATCCGACTAAATTCGGAACCGTGATTTAAAAAAGGCGTAATAATGGATAATTTTCATAATACACTGCTGGACACCGTAAATGCAACACCCTGAAGGAAGCATGCAAATAACATGAAATTTACAACATACATTAGCGGAGGTAAGATATGCAAATGATTAGAATTTCAGCGCAGACACACATCACGCGCGCCTGTGGCGCCACCTCAAAGCGTTATTTAAGGCTTGGAGATTACGACGATTTCAAGTTCGGCAATTGTATTTTTCTTGTGGTTTTTTTCAAAAAACGATCAGTTATGTCACGTAGAAAACAGCGATCAGCTTTTGATCACGCATCGGAGTTCGACAGAGGAAGGATAGTGGCCTAACGAGATTGTGGATTATCTTTCAGAAAATCGGTAGTCGTGTTGGACGAAACCAAATAACTGTAATGCGGATATGTGACCGTTGGATGCAGGAGGGTACGACACTGACGTGGTCGATCGCATCCACCTCAGTGCACCACTTCACGTGAGGACAGGCAAATTGATGGCACTGACGGATCGCTCAGTCACATCACGAGCCATATCACATCACATTGAGTCTATAACCCATCATTCAGTGTCTGCGCGTACCATTCGACGTCTTTCTCAACAGAGTGGTCTGTCCGCAAGACGTCCATTGCTTGGTCTATCCTTTTACGCAAAACACGACGTCTCCGCCGCCAATGCTGCGATGAAATAAGGATGTGGGTAGGGAAAGGAATGAAGGGTTTTCTTTTCCGGGCAGGTCACGCATCTGTCTGCAACACCACGATGATCGGATTCGAGTTTGGAAGGATGATGAACAGCTGGTTATGCACCCCACACTGGTCCTACCGGGTATTATGGTATGGGGCGGTATTGGGTACCCTCGCAATCCTCTTTGTACGCATTGCCGGTACTTTAAACAGCCAGCGCTACATCTCCGAGGTGTTGGAGCCAGTTGTCCTTTCTTACATTCAAGACTTGACCACAGCCATATTTCAACAGGATAATGCGCGACCACACGTGGCACGCATTGACGCTGGTGATTGACGAAGGTTCTTCGTCAATCACCAGATTGAATTGCTTCCCTGGCCGGCTCGCTCTCCGGATCTTTCGCCGATAGAAAACATGTGGTCGATGGTTCCTCAACGATTGACCCAGATTACACCCCCCGCTGCCACACCAGATCAACTTTGGCAACGTGTGGAAGCTGCTTGGTCTGCTGTACCCCAATCACTTCCAAAGTCTCTTTGAATTAATGCCGGGGCGTGTGGCAGCGGTGATCTCCAACAATGGCGTTTATTCTGGCTACTGATTCTGGTAGGAATCACACTTCACAGAAGTCTATAAATTTATTCATTTGATACTTGGTCAACATGTTATCTACAAAATAAATTTTGTTGTGCTATTTCTTGTCTTTCTTGGTGTTGCATTTACGGTGGCCAGCAGTGTAATTAGTGACATTTGGATTAGAATATATATATAAAAATTTTTTTAAGAATATTATTAGGGTAAAAAATTATTTAAGTGCAATATTTTGGCAACAAATGAACTTAGAATTACCTATTTTCAAAACAGTCTCCTTTGATGAAAAATGCTTCTATAATAATAATATTTTGCTTATTTAAAGCAAAGATTTCTCCACGAGGGCCTAAACTAGAATTTTTGAAAAAATCCACATTTTTTTCAGAGTTACTACCTATTGAAATAATTATCGGCGTTTTTTTCTTAAAATTTTCCACTCTCGTTGTATTAAAATATGGATAAATCCACTTCTAAGTTATATATTTCAAAAATCCTAGTTCAGACTCTGTACAGAGATTTGAGCTATTTATAGGCAAAATATTATTATTATAGAAGAATTTCCATCAAAGGAGAATGTTTTGAAAATAGATAGTTATATGTTAATTCTTTGCCCAAATATTGCATTTAAATAATTTTTTATTCTAATAATATTCTTAAAACAATTTTATACACATATTCTAATCTAAGTGACACTAAATAACAAAAATTATCCATTTATACGCTTTTGTAAAACAACAGTTCCGAACATAGTGTTGGATACCTTAAGATAAAAATTTTTAAAATGACGAATTTTTCTAAAAATTCATTGTATTTTAGATATTTTTAAATATAAAAAGGCTGACTATGCTTAAAATCTCATAAGTTTTCAGAAGAAAAGGTGGACTTTTATCTTTAACACATAAAGTATTTTAATTCGACTTCCCCGCGGGGGTGGGCAGGATTCTAAGGGTGCCCAAAGCCTGATATGGTTTTGAAATCCTTTGTTAGATACAGCTTGGGAGAAATTTTTTTTCCTAACTGCTTTGAAGAATTTTTAAAAAAATTCTGAAATTCCACTTATAACTGTGACTTTTGTAAATTTTTAGATTATTTATTTTAAGTAATCATGGTGAGAATAATTAATATTTATTGGTATTGGTCCCTAAAAAAATATTTGTATTGTTTTAGTATGCTATTTTTAAATAAATACTCTGTGAACGTGTACGGATACCTTAAAAGCAGTGTTTCTCAAACTGTTTGGCGCGCCACCCTTGGGGAAGTGATAACTCTACAAGGGGGGCGCGAGCGTATTGTAAAGTCGAAAACAAAAGGTTATTTAAAAAATTATTAATTTACTGAAAGTAAACAAACAAAATTCTTTCTGATATAATAAAAGATAGAATACACATTTACACTGATATAACACACTTATAAATGTATCAGTACTGTACAATGTATAATTTATTATTTTAATTTAACAATACTAGGTTAAGAACAAGTTCGATAATTATCACAGACCCCCATGGGCTTGTATTAACACTTGTCTTGATAATTTGTACGGTTTATAATAATTTCTTAACTGCCTGTTAAAAGTTACGCAATTCGCTCCTCAATGCCATCGTTTACCACGTAGACGAGCTTATTTTGATGGTTTTTTGCGGGGGAGGGGGAGCAGAAAAGAAATAAATAAGCAAAAATCCTCTGAAATAAGTAAATCCTTCGCAAACACTGTCAAGGTCCGTTTATTGCATTCTAAAGCCCTCAGAATAATTTTATGGGTCGCACTGCACAGAAAAGATCGTACTTCGGAAAGACTTATATATACGTCCAGAAAATTAATACTTTGGCTGAGCGAGACGTTTATATACGTCGGTGGCACGTAAGAGGTTAAAGTCGTATTGTAGCTTTAGTGTCAAAGTATAGTATTATGGAATTTAATACATTGTTTGTTATTGTATGGAGGGGGCGCGTTGAAAATGATGATTGAATAGTGGGTCGCGTATATTGAAAGTTTGAGAAGCACTGCCTTAAAAGCATTTTGTGCTTGTCTGTAGCTATGGATGCAAAAAGCACAGCTTAAATAAAAAAATTTGAAAGTGATGGAGTAAAAGGCGATTAGACTTAAATATAAGTTTTAATTTCACAAACACAATTATTTTCATTTTATTGTTACTAATCTACTCCAAAACTAGACGCCAGTTTCTTGACCATTACATTAAACTTAAGAAATAATTTTTCAGCGTTTCTCGTTCGTTGAAAGTGGGCTAATCCTGTTTCCATAACAACAGAGTTACAAAATTAGCGGCCTGAGTGGTTGTCGTGGATAAAAAAAAATGGTTGATTTCCCTTGATATTAATATCAAAAACGACATTTTTATTAAGTAATATATAAGAAGTTCTGTAGTTAACAGATATAAAAATTGTTATCTGTGAGAATAATTTTACTTACCTTGGAAATCAATACTAATAACTAAACTCAAGAGATCTCCGATCTTAACGTTTTCTGCAATTATTCCTTCATCGGGTTCTCCTTGGAATATCTTCATCGTGCAGCTTGGCAATGGAGCTGTAGCCGTCACGGGGGTGGTCCCAATCATACTAAGGGGGAAGTAACAAATCGTCATTAATTCATTGCTAAAAATCTCGGATATAAAATTATAAAGTTAAAGAAGCATACGTGAATTCTTAAAATTTACCAAATTAAAAGATATATTAAATTTTAAAACAACTTTTTAGTTTAATGTAAAAAAAATTATGAATTTTTTAAAGATTCTGGGGGTAGAACTTAGGAGTTGTGTCGAAAACCATTGCTCTACCTCTTGAAGAAACGCCATTTGATTTGTCAAAACTTCTGCCCAGCTTCGAAAATGGGTGAGATCCGGAGAATAGGGTGGAAATGGCAAAATTTCACAGCCATATCGTTTTGACTCCTCACTCGCACATCGAGATGAGGTGAGGTGGGGTGCTTGAGTGAGGTACATTGTCGGTACTAAGCCTTGTACTTTCGCCCAACCGGTATAATGGTTAGCGACGCTGACTGCGGTGCCATAGGGACTGGGTTCGAATCCCGGAAAAGACATGGATGTTTGTAAATGTATAGTGCCTTTGCGGCAGGGGGTTACTCTAAATAGCCGTCGAGCCGCAAGTCCTCTCGTGAGGTTGTTGGAAGGGGAAGAGTGGTGGGAGGTCCCTGACCACAGCCAGGGTTTTCTCCCTCTAAATTGGGGTGGAACTGAGCAAAATCGTACTGTCACCTGCATGGTGCTCAAAGCCAAGGCTAACGTCATTCGTAAAAATTCTAGCCCTTAGCCTCGTTGAATTTCGTGGGCCTCGATCTGACTTCGTCAGGCAGGTGGCATTAGTCACAACAACAACAAGCCTTTTGTGATCCCACCGCGCCATTTCTTGATCCTTGCTCCTTTCTTAAATCTCTGGATCATGTTGATAAATACAAAACTAATATACCTCTAAGTGCTTCAAAAATTGAAAATTAATTATATTGTTTTTTAAGTTATATATAACCCTGAAAGTATTTTCAGTGATATAATATCTATTTTCAAAATATTATGAAAATACATTTTTTTAAAAAATACAAATGCGAAAAATGCATGCAAGTATTACTTTTTCAGTCAGTTCAGTACTTTTTTTTGATACAAGAATTGAAAAAAATTTTAAACAAAATCGAATAAGCTTTTTTGGAGACTATTACATGAGAAAAAAATTGCGTTTCATTTCTAGTTGCTTAGAAATGTTATAATTTGTGCTATTGAAAACTCTTCACTGTTGAAATACTTATAATCTACTTTGGTGCATTACTTTTTTCTTTTATCAAAAGTAAGACACAGAACTCTTTTTAGAAAAACATTCGAGTGTTCTTCTCCAAGTTATATAACGAACCTAAAACGTTGTTATTCAAAACTAATGCACTATTTACCGCATTAAAGGTGCATAAAACTTATCTAAGTTCCATAGAAGAAAATAGCATGAATAACGCCTACTTCGGATAAATCCTTTTTTCCAATTCAAACTGGCTGTTTCCATTCTGCCATTCACTGTTTGAAAATATTCAAAACACAATTCTAAAAGCATAAATCTTCGTAGCCACTTTTCAAAGTCATAACCTTTGGTATTACTTGGTGTATAATAACTCAAAAAAAGAACTTTTTTTTTTGGCTTTCGAGGTGCTTTTTTGTATCTAAGGGCTCTTCCACTTACGAAAACAGCTAGCCGTCAAATCTTACATTTAATCCATGGGAATTGCTGATTTCTCTAAGAAAACAACAATTTCCACTATATTTCAACATGGCGCTTTTTTTCCGTCATACCTACTTTCAGTTTTAATCTTGATGGTTTCATCTTTTCCAAACTATTATATTTCCTAGCGTGGGGCTATGTTAGGTAAATAAAAATCCCCGTTAAATAGAATCAGCGTGAGCAAGCCTTCAACTCAACAATGAAAACCATATTTATAAGCGGATTTAAAAAATGATTAGGTACAAAAGTGTATTTTTACTGAAACCGGATTTCGTTTTTTTTTTTACATGTTTTACTTTTAGAAGTATTTCATTCCATCCGTTGGTTAATCTTTAAATCATGTCTCTTTTCCGTTCGGGTATTTGTTTAAAAAGAATTTTCTAAAAAAAAAAAAAAAAAAGCAAACAGTATATAATTAAGTTTAAGAGAAAATAGTATATAATTATATTTAAAAAGATAAAGTAATGTTGAATTAAAATTTCCTTTGCTGTGTATAATATAATAAATTCGCTATTATTATCGTCTGTTTTTCTCAACGCATTATTTAGGATTTTAAAGTTAGATATAAAATAAATGGAAACGCCTTTTAATTGCAGACGATTTTTCTTACAATTAAAACAACGATAAAACATCGGAGATCAACATGTCCCATCAAATAACTTTCTTTTTGTATTGGTTTGTTTTTGTAAAAAAATGTACTTATTATTTTATTTGTAAATTATTTTTTTTAAATTTGTGTAAATTTGTTTATTTTACAATTGTAAAAGAACTTTTATCATACTTTTGCACGAATTTTTTCTCTAAAAGCATTTTTAAAAAATTATGGGGTTTTTATTTATTTAAATGCAAAGCGTTATTTTCTTCTTTTTTTTTAATGCACAATTTACTGCTTCGAATAATTTATATTCATCAAACTAAATAAAACCTATCTGGCAACAGTAAAAATCAGACGAGTCATTTAATTAAACTTTCGAAATGAAAGATTTTTAAAATAAAGTATTCAATATGTTTTAAGAAAAGTATTTATGTTTTGAATAAGAATTTATTGTTTCACTTGTTTAAGGTGAAAAAACTACATTCGAAACCATGATTCTGAAAAAATACCTGAACGAATTTTTTTTTAATATTTAGAGTTATTTGAATCAGAATATGCATATAAAACAGTTTTAAGAATGTTATTAGAAGATAAAATTATTTAAATGCAATTGTTTTGGACGCAGTCTGTCACTTTAAAAATGGCGTTCATCTTAGAACATTTGATAAAATGCCATTTTTTTTTTCTTTCAGGATTCATGGTAAAAAAAAAAAGATAATAATTAATTTATAAGGAGAATTTTCTTAAATTTTAGGTTTAAGTCGTCAGCAAGGAACACAAAATTGTTTGGTAGATATACCTCTATATAACGAAGTCGCTAAATCCCGGAAAAAAGTTCGTTATAGGGAAAATTCGTTAGAGGTTCATTTTTCAATATACTTTATAAACCACATAAACAAATTATAAATTCATAAATACTATATATTAAAAAAAGTAATTATTCACACCTTTTTTTAAAATTAATATATGTTTATTTTATATATCATACCCATCAAAAAAGAAAAAGGAAAAAGAAAAAGAAAAAAAAAACTACCAAGGAAAATAATAAAAAAGAATGTCGAAGAATTCACTGTATTTTCAATTTTAAGAAAATAATTTATACTAAAATTAAAATGAAATTTAAGGACATTTTATAATTTAAAGCATACAAGTAATATTAAATATACATTATTTTATAATTAGAACACGGGGACACGGGACAACTCCACTGAGGTTGAAAGAGAATACTATCGAGGATGTTTCTAGTGAACTAGGCAACGGGGGTTAAAGTTTGCACTTCTTGGATGAAACATCCAGAACTCTATTGTTCTCGGGGAGTTAGGATCTAATAAAACCAGTTCAAGATTTATGACCACCCTAAAATGTGTTAAAGAGAGAATAACTTGAAATTTTTTAAGAAATACTTTAAAAAATACTTTAAAAAAAGGCAGAACAAAATTTGAATCACAAAAGAAAAAGTTCGTTATACAGAAAATGAACTTCGGTATAGAGAGGTTATTTTACGAAGAAAATCGTCCAGGAAAAAGTTCGCTCTATAGAAAAATTCGCAATATAGAGGTTTGACTGTATTTACAACTGCTGATATGTACACAGCCACAGTTGCATTTTTTAAAACAATTTTGAAAGGGAAAAAAAAGCGTCTAAATTACGGTTTCGGGAATAACCCTTCCATCCACGAAAACTCTATGATGGTCGGTAGATTATTCATGACATTTCTTAAAACAGACATAGTAATTTAAGCCAAGAAAATGATTATGTTTCTCTACAAGGTCGCCGCTTCCATTAGTATTTAGCCCCCAAAGTGACTCCTCTATCAAGAGAATAATTTAGTAGGAAACAAAGACATCAAGAACGCCTTTTCTAGATTTTCGATGGTTTTTAGCGTACAGGAATGGCAACATCTGAAATACTTTAACGATATGCAGGACAGTAAAGGCTGCATTATTGCGCATGTTTATATTTCAGATTAGTGGGATACGTGTATCCCAGTAGGTGTCACAGAATGAAAGTGGGGGAAGGTGCTTAAAAACAGTACGCTCTTTGTGCATTTATCTCTAGAAATATAAAGAAATTCTAAATTGTATGGATTAAATTTTTATATTTTAGATTGTTAAACTCCTTTTATTAATAAATATACAAAAATATTCATACTTCTATGAGCCTTAACTACATTTAATTAACTCTCCACTCAATTCATAGAGGGCGGTACTGCAGCTCTTAAAGTTTATGTGAAGAGCTTGAAATTTCTTTTGAACCCCCAAGACGAATCAGGTGGAAGCATATGTTTGACGACGGAAGTAAGGTTGTTTAGTTATCGTACGAAGATGACTTGAGGCGAACAATGTCTTCTTCAATAGACAAAGTAACTGCCGAAATTCGAGAAAGTTTCCCAACAGTTGCAGTCTGGCAAAAATTGAAGGCCGAACTGATATTGAGCATGGAACAACCCCAGAACAAGCTCCTCAAGACTTTAAAAAAAAAGAATTCCAACGAGGTACGCTCGTTTTCCCAGCCAACAGCCCCGGATGTAAAAATTCATTAGGTCGGCTTCTGGGTTTATTAAAATATATTATTGGTAAACTTAAAGAGGGTTTATCAAACATTGTTGTAATGTTGAAATTTTCTTAATATTTGCCATCAGTAATGCCGTTCGAGAAAAAACTTCTCAAAAACTAAAATGAATAAAAATTATCTCAGATTGACTATTCCCGTTAAGGCTAACTTTAGCTTTACAAAAATTTAACCGGACAAAAATTTATATTGACAATTGTATAAAAGATTTTGCTATGAAAAAAAAAACCGAAAAGTGCATTTTAATCAATAAAAAATTTAAAGCTCTTGTTTTGACTTCATTAATTTTTTTTGATAATAAAAAAGAGGCCAAATTTTTTGGGGCCCGGGGGTGAAAAAACCACCCTACGCCCCTCACACACACACACCCCCCCTCTTTATGTTTTATTTTTAAAATTAATAATTTAAAAAAAAAATATTACAAGTCTAGATTTTGGGAAAACCAATCCATTTTTTACTGCACAGAAGTAAGTTTCAGAAATCGTGTCTTTGGAATTCAGTCCTCTGATATGGAACAAACAATGCGAGAAAAAAAATAGAGAGAGAGAGATAAAAAATGTGAAAGTGATTACGTTTTTTGAGAAGATTATAGCACTTTACTTAAGTACTCGGAAATTTAGTAGAGGAATTTGATTCATTACGTCTTAAAAAAATGAGCTTTTTTTTAAAAAACTATCCCAAAGAACAACTTTTCTCCCCTGTTTTCTTCTTGAGGTCTTTGTGCCAGTAAGCCTCCCACCTCAGGATCAATTTACTCAAGACATTAGTCACATGATAGTCTCAAGACGGAACGGGGGATTTGAAATAACGCACATTTGCACACATGGCTGGGCCGGTTTTTTTTAATGGCGAAATGTGAAAGAAAGGGAGAAAAATAATTTTTTGTGAAAGGAAGACTAGTTTTCAACAAAGGTAAATAAATAACAGTTAGAATGCAAGATGCATTGTTACGTTCGTAAAAATAAAGAATTAAATAGTGAGAATTTTATAACGAGAAAAAAATAATGTAAAATATATCTCAAAACTGTATACATGCTCTTCTCTCTGCTTCGTGATATTGAACCACAGCTAGATGACGAAGTCGACACCGTAACTAGAATCCCACGTTTTTTAAAAAGTAAATTGGAACAGATTTAACGTGTATCAGAGTTCCTCTGCGTGACGAGCTTTTCGTGTGCAATCAAGATTCAAGCACTTCGGCTCGACTGAAGAATTGTTATCCACCAGCTCGACGTAGAGACCATGTGACCAACGCTATGCTAGGCATTACATATTCTGTACAATATAACAGCATTCTGAATGCATAGGTTTCTTCAAACATGAAGGGAGGGTTGATTAACTGATTTTTTAAAAATAATCTTTATTAACGATGAATATAATAATTTTAAACTCGGGTCAAATGACGAAGATGACACCTAAGCTAGCATTCCATGCTGAAGATTTCCAACTTCATCGTCAAAAATGGTGCTAGACAGCACAAGTGAGCTGTTTGAGTGTCGTCTGTAGAATACAGATGCAAGAATAAGGTCAGTTTCACACGAGGCAACTTTGGGCCTGCAACTCGTTTTCTGTCACTACTAGTGTGAAGAGGAGAGTGAATTCTTTTTTCCGCATTCAAATTTTAC
This sequence comes from Trichonephila inaurata madagascariensis, assembly GCA_019973955.1. Taxonomy (NCBI): domain Eukaryota; kingdom Metazoa; phylum Arthropoda; class Arachnida; order Araneae; family Nephilidae; genus Trichonephila; species Trichonephila inaurata. The sequence goes on from BMAV01015532.1 coordinate 61,205, forward strand.
CGAAAAAAAGGGGTGCGGAATCATACAATGATTTAAATCCGGGAAACAAAAAACCCCATTTTCAATACACAAGTAGCCTCATGTAAAAAGCGTAGTTTCCATAATGTCTTTTTACTTGCCTGGGGTAAAGGCTGAATGAGGGGTGGTTGTTTCTGGGGGCCGGTTTGTACCCCTAACCAGGGGGACTCAACCTTTTTTTTTGTCCCAATACATATGTCGGCTATTTCAGCGGGCCCATACATATGTTAGTTATTTCACCGGGGACAACATTTAATAAAAGGGGGGAAAAATCTTAAGACAAAAAGCATTGAAATTTAAAATGGAAAATTTATCCCCAAAAATTAAACCCTGTTTTCTTTTTTTTTTAATTTTATTTTTTATTTTTGTCATTTAAAACTAAATTAGAAGCATTTAAGAAACACTCTTTACAATGTCTGCATCGTAAACGGTTTCATATGATTACCAAAATATAACAAACTTCATAGGGTGTTTTTTTGCTTTTACGTTACCACTAACAAAAAAACTTTGTTGCTGGAAAGATTATTCAAGATAACTTAGTTTTTTCACCTCTTTCTTGAAAAAGACTTGAGGAAAAGTTCATTGAATGATTCCTGTTTATTGGTATTTTTTAAAAAAAACTTTCGTGACAAATCAAACAATATGGTCCCAATTGTTTTTCACACAAAAAAGTCAACCTCCCAATCGTCGAAACGATCTATTTTCTCGAATGTTTTTTGCTTGCAAAATATGAAAGATAGTTAAAAATTAGTTCCACCCATAAAACTCCACTGTTATCACTAACCGTAATCGTTCCAAATAGAAAAAGAATATCAATTCATACCGTACGCACCCAAAACACAAAAGGGGTAATTTGATTTGACAAAGAATTTCCCCAATTTTAAAAACAATGTTCTTAAATAATTAAATTTTTAGAGCAATGGGTCATGCGGGCCACTTAAAAGGGCTCGGTGGGCCGCTGGTTGAGTATCGCTATTCTAACCCCTTGCGAATGAAATCAGTCTTCTTGGGCTTTCTTCCAATAGTACTAGTGTACTCTTAGAATGCAAGGTTAACGAATCAAACCAATCAAATCCATCGTTTTATGACTGACTTCCATTCCAGCAATCAGCTTGCATTCAAATTTATATTTTCCAACGCTATTTTTTAAATGGTTTATTAAAGTTACATATAAAACACACAAATTCAATCTGTGTATGTAAAACTATGTAGTACATAATATGTGTATTCTTTTGTACATGTTTCTTCAGTTCCGGAAAACTTTTAACCCTACCAATGGTGTAACCTTTCTTCAACAATTTTTATTTATTTTAGGGGTCGTTTGTACTGATGGTCGAAAATTTTGAATACTCTTACGTCGACGAGAAAGTGTAATAATAGGACAGAAAGAAACACAGCTCAAATTTATGTGTTTATTTTCCATAAAAGATAAATTTTGAATTTTTCTAACTTCTAGAATGATTTTTCTTGTAAAAACATGACGTCTCGATAATATATTGTTTTAAGTCGCTCAGTTAACGATTATGTTTCCCGCACCGCTTACTTATATATTTACCCATCCGTCATTCTTGCGAAAAAAGGGAGAAAGATAGGGATATTAATCCAGTAAATCTCCCCTAAAAGGGCACCTAGTCCGTACATGGCAACGTGAAGGATAAACTGAAGGTCAATCAGTAATTAAGACAAGTAAGGCTGTTAAACCCTGAAAAGCATGAGACTGCGTCATCGAAACCGTTATTTCTTTCAACAGGTAATCACGATTCGGACAAAAAAACACAGTTTTTCAGTGGCGACCCTACAGCTACTTGGGGCAGCAAACTCATCGAATTGGACGGTAAGTCTTAAGGAAAATTTGCCACGGACAAATATGACATTAAAGATCACCAAGATAGCATTAAAATGTCATTATCGTCGATGATTAGTGCGCTGTGTCTCAATCGCAGTGAATGTGGGTTAGAATTTTGTTTTTCGTGGTTTGTGGATGATTTTTCAGACTGAACATGCCCGTCTTGAAGTGGTATTATTTCGATATTTATAATCTTTTTGATTGATTGAATTGTGGTAATGAAAATAAAATAACAGGCATCTGCACAAACTCTTACCGGATCCTTGTATGAATCATTAAAATAGATCGGTTAAACCGAACTGAACTGAATAGAATACGTTTTGGTTTCATTAGGTTTTGAACTATCGATCTAGATGTCGCAGGAAAATTATAAAATTGGGGATTTCATCGAATCCCTGAGGGAGATGATCAATTCGCGCAAGATGTTACAATAACGTCTCTTTGAGGTCATTTCTCTGATGTATTTATGCTAATTTATAGGTACCCCCCTCTGGCGAAGAGTATTATATTTATGTTATTAATTATATTCCATGAGTTTTCGGTATACGGGAAAAAAATTCTATTTGGTAATAAAGAGCATAAATCACATTAAAATAAGCGTACACAAGACGCCGCTTGAAACTAAAGCAAACTCTAAATTTATGATGGCCACATAATACCTGCAATCACGCGTTCTCCATTGAATTCAAAACTCTGACATTATATTTATGTTTTTGTTCTTCTATTTATAAAATTTAGATACTTAAAATTTGAGAATTGGATAAAAATGTCCAAGTATCAAGATTCTTCAAAAAGGTTTTCATAGTTAAATAAATTCTTACAATATAAAGGTACTTTTAAACCAAATGCATAAGTTTACCAAATGTTTTCCTATTGCTAACAAATATGTACTTTTTTAAAAATGTTTCTGCAAAAAGCTAAAGTTGGCAATAGTGAAGCGAATGAAATGATTGCAGGGAAACATGTGACTGTAGATATCATGTGACTTTGGCATCAAAGAATTTAAGAGCTGTTTGGGGCTGGAAAATATATGATTGCAACTATAATGTGACGTCACATAAATTTAGCCCCTTACCGCAAGACAATGTATCTGTATCTCAGATTTAGTGATTTGCAGCACATGTGCGCATAGGTCAACTGGATGTCAAAATAGGAATGGGAACAGACTAGATATTTATTTCTAGTAAAATGAAAGTAATGGTTCCTTTTTAATAACACATTTTGCCATTTTTAGTTATGGACTCACAAAATATGCGCAAATAAAATTTACTTATTATTAACTAAAGCGAATTTTACTGAATTATATATTTCTAAAAACCACGCGGAGATTGACACAAAAGGGTTGCAATTGACGATGGATTGATAGCAACATTTGGCGATTTATCGCTTGTGCTTGACTAAACGAACAGTGCCAAAGTAATTCAAAATATCTGCATTTAGAAAGCTTTATGGAACAAAGCACGTGTATATTCAAAACTTCATTTTGACAGAATGGCATAAAAACTTTCAGATAAATTTACTGCATTTAATTAGTTTTTTATTGTTGTTTTTCAAGGAATGACAAACATAGTTTTATTTCAGTACATCCTGGGAATAAATACAGTTTTTATTTTCGTTATCATGTGGTCTTAAAATTCAAAATGTACAAGACAAACGATTTTTTTCTTCTTTTTATATTGAAAAAATAAAAGAGACTAAAAGAAAGAACATTTCTTTAAGAACATATTCTTTTGTTATCTCTCCCTTCGAATTCTAGAAGACGCAGAATCCGCAATTGCAGCTGAAACCAGAGCATTTAATAAACAATTCTCAAGATTAAAAATAACACATAGCAACAGGTGTCATAAATAACACTTTCCAAATTGAGTTCTCGAAAAAGAAAGTGACAAACAAATGACACGTCACCGCTTTAACTATACATCTGTTACATGAATCACTCATTTCTGCTGCCATCTTTATAACTCCACAGTAAAAATTAAATTTTAATGTCTTTTTCAGGTTTATCAGTTAGTGGCTATTTATTCATTTTCTTAGACATTGATGAATGGCTTTCCTTTCTCAGAATTAATGTCTTGGTTGATTATATTGTTTATTCAAAAAAACGGAGACGGGTCCATTTCTACTTGATAATTCATTCATTTTTTTTTTCTTTCTGTAAGACGTTTCGCTTAAGACTGTTTACATGCAATTTGAATTTGTATGACATAACTTCTCACTGGGTTTCTAATTATACTTTTCTAATCTATATTTAATTGCAATGAAATAAATGCATGTTTAAAAAAAAACTAAGAATTTTTATCTGTCTGTTGTTTTTTTCCCTCAATTATTCCGAGTATTCTTATTCGTAATCGAATAAGAATATTATAATTTCATTACGAATAAGAATAAGAATGAAAAAAAGTAAGCATTTTTTACTTTATTTTCTCTTTATTTTTTCGGTTGCATTTTACTGTGGTCAGTTATATACAATAGTCTAGACTCCAGACTGAGAACGAGTAAATAAAAACCATGAGAGACTTTTTGATAGCAAATCTCGCCAAACGGACTTTTTTTTGGCGACGACACAGAAAATATGCACAAATAAAATCTACTTATTGCTAGTCAGTTCATTTGAGGGAATTTTAACATTTGGTTTAACTGGCCATATATATTTTGGTCAGCCAGTCACAGAAGCTGCTCTCGATAATACCAATGCATCCTAATTTTTTTCACCTAAATTTTTCCCATCTCACACACGGATTTCTTTGTTGCAACCGGATCGGTTAGGCTCACCCGCCTAGTTCCAAACATGTAAATTCTTGCCAAGTCCAAATTTAACCTTTTAAAACTCATGCAGTTTTAGAGAATATTCATGTCATTCCTTTTAATTCTTAAGCCACAGTAACAGTATTATTTTATCTAAATATGTAGTTTTAAAAGTGGGCAATTTGAAAGCGTTTTAAAGACTCTAATGCTCGAAGATAAAAGTTTATCAAAACCAAGTGCTCCTGTGTAACTCAGGACCAGTATGATGCGGTGAGGGAATAAAGAATTTTTCCACATATTTGCGGCGTTAAGAAAAATAAGTAATGCGGATAAGTTTCGGATTTTCAACTCTATTCGTTTTCAAAAATATTTGTACTTTGTTATTATTAATAATATTTTGAAGTACCAATCATTTCTAATGAAGATCCGAGCGTCAGAAAAAACACAGTTAAAAATTTGTTTTTGTTAATCATTCAACTGAATGAGATTATTTCTGAAAAATGAACTGAAAAGTGATTCACATCTGTTCTGATACAAATATTTCAAAGAGAAATGAATTATTATGAGCATGGGTTTCTTTTGCATATTCAATGTTTATCTCTAAACATGCCAAGTCCCTCGCCAAAAGTGAATCACAAACACGCCAAAACAAACAATATAGTGTAGTACATAATTGCCATTAAAGATAATGCAAAATTTTGAAAACGATTTTCTTTTTCTATCTTATTTCATTAAAAAAATTATTGCAATATAAGTTTAATTATAAAGAGAGTTACGAGACGTGTGTAGGAGAACTTGCGAGAATTTACGTAAAATCTTAAGGAATCCGACTACTTGCGACAGCTTTTTTAAAAAAAATGGAGACATGGAGATTTTTGTGTGGTTTTTAGATTTATCAGATTTGAACATTTTAAGAAAAAAAGGCTAAAATTATAAGAAAAGAAAAATAAATCATTACTATTAAAAAGGGAAAAAATGTGTCAAAATTGACAAAAAATGACATAAAAGGATCCGTTCTGTACAAATAGTGAATGAACAAATTTTCAATTTCGAAGTGTTGTTTTGCTATTCCTTTTTGAAATGACCTTCGGGACAAGAGAGAGAGAGAGAGAGATTTTAATTTTTACAAAACTTAGAACACTTTATCTTAGCCATTATATGAAATTGTTTAAAAAAACAGTGATTATATTCACATAAGAAACTGTAAATTTTGTAATAAAACAGTGATTGATAATTCTGAAAGATAAAACACTTCTACTGTTATACATAACATACACAAGAAATTTCAGCGAATTATTTTAAAAACCTTTTGAGCCATCGCTGTCTCCGTTTGAGCTTTTCGAGAAAAAACACATTTCGAGAAAAACGCCTTTTAAAGTTAACCACCTTATGTATAAAGTTATGGCATCTGTGCTTTTACTAAAACACATTTAGTGTTTGTTCTAGTGAATGGAAAATAAAAAAAAACTTGGTATTTTTATAAAGCTAATAAGGTAGCCTATAAAATAAAATCATTAAAAAAAATTGTCAATTTTTAAAAAAAAAAATCATGATTTTAGGGAAGTCGAATACCTTAATAAATAATTTTCTCCAGTGGTCTTCATTACAGTTAATCAATATCTAAGAGCAATAAATAGGGGAAAAAGTTTTAATCTTACCTGACATTGAAATTGGAAGTGATGGTCTGGTCTTTGGTCTGGTACCTACACCGGACATGGTATCCCCGACCTTGACTGGTCACCAATTTCCTGTGGGGTTGGATGACGACTGTGTTGAAATACTCAACGCCCTCGTCCTGTGAAAGAAGAAAGACATGTGAAGAAATCCATAACACCTTTTTCAGCAGGTGAAGCAACATCGAATATTCAATAACATCCGTTTGAGACGCCAGCGTCTTGGACATTATCATAAATAAATTCCGTGATTTATTTTTGTAAATACTTCCGCAGCGCGTATTTTTTTGCTATTGAATTTGAAATGTGGGGAAATTTTTGATTAATAGAATTTTTAAGTTTGATTTGTTGTGGAAATGCGTGTGACAATAAAAATATCAGAAGCAATAATTTTTAAAATAATAATTCTTAACGTAAACTACAAATGGATCCGAATTTTAAGAATAAAATTATTCATGTTGAACTAACTAGTTTAAATTTCACTTGGGAAAAACAGACATGAAAAAAACACTTTAAAAATAATATTCAAATGGAAACAATGCGTGTTTTACTGCATTTGGGAAACTTTTCAAATATTTTCACTTAATCTAGTCGATACGAATTTAAAAAAGAATATTTAGCGAATATTTAACTGTCTCTTGATTAAAAAGAATAATTCTTTTCAGAGAGAAACAAATCGTCTGCCTCAAATATTTCAATTTCAATAAGGAAAAATGGATTAAACATTTTCCCGGGCAACTTTTATTTAGAAACTTAAATATTGATTAAATTTTCATTTTTTTTTTCGAGAAATTGATTTACAGAAAATATCGATTGAGTCACTGGAATTCATCCATAATAGTTGTTGCACCACTTTCCTTATGCGATGATGACCTTGAACGTAAGAATCGAAAAGGCCTCAAGGAAAAATAACTTCATTGGAAGAAACCAATTTTATCAAGGATCATATCGAAGATTTGCGTCCTTGAATTTAATTATATAAGGACAATGACTTTGATACTTAACGGAGAATGAACGTTAGAAATATTCTCGGTATTAAATCAAAACCATATGCTTTTGTAAAATAGTTTCGAACGCAGAACAAATAACTTCACGCCATCTTTTCATGAATTTAATTACACTAAGAATAGAAATTTTGTTTCCATTATGTAAAGTAAAGTTTAGTTCTTTATTGCTTAATGTTATGCATCATTCTTTACTTGCCGTAATCGATAATATTTGTAATTAATAAAAACAAACTATCAATGATGATGAATGTTTTTAAAATAAAGAACGAACTATATGTTTTAAAAAAAATTTTATCACAATGTTACATTAAAACTTCGACGCGAAGAATGAGTTTGAGTCATATAAATAACAATAATTGGAATTAATTTACAAGACATTTAAATGGCTGCATAGGAGATATACATTGTTCCGTATTTTTAAATAATTGATTAAATTTTAAAGTTTGACATGTGGCAACATTTTTCAATTACATTTATATGCTACGTCTACATTACTTAAGAACAAACCTGTCTTGCCTATTGAATACATGCTCTATGTATGTTAACATTATAAAACCAGAACATTTCCTCTATGAATATTAGAATTGATATTTTAACTAATTAAAATTTTTTATTTAATTTGAAAGAGTGATTTTGAACTAAAAGATTCTACAATACAAATGTTTTATACTATGAGATGTATGATGTATGATGATGTACGTATGATGATGATTATCATCTGAAAATTTTTTAGCAATTCTTACCTTACGGAATCATTGGGTTTAACGTTTTGGGAAACGTTGAAAATTTTTAGTAAACTTTATGAATAATTAACCAGATATTAGTAATAAATAGTTAGTTCTTTTGCACATTTGTTATCTGTTTAAAAACTGATTATTATTTACTGCATTTTTTAAAAAAATTCTGAAATAGAACTAAAAATGAATTCAATTCATTTCACGTTTTTAAAAGAATACTTTATTTAACTGTTTAATAATATTTAAAATCATATAAATAAATTTTTTTTCATCTTTTGAATAGTTCTAATTCAACTGAAAATGGAATGAACGTTAAATAGTTTTTTATACAATAACAAGTAAAAACTGTAGATTATTTGAATTAAAATACTTATTCGAAGTGTTTAGTTTTCCCAAAATTCTGAAAAGTATTAGAATCATAGTAGGTAAAAAGGAATAATATATAGTTCGAAAAACAATATTCTAATTTTTAATGCTTAATACATTTTAACGTAAATATTTAAAAATTTATCTACATAAAAAATTTATGTTCACTTTATCATTTAAAAACAGTTAAAAATCACCTCTCTAAATAATTTTAATAGAAATAGTTCATGTAAAAAAAATCATTTTATAAACCCTACTTCCGAAAAAATTAGACTTAAATTTTGTGCAATAATTTGTAAAAGTAGTTTCGTTCCAAAATAAACACCACGAAAGATTTTTATCTGCTTCGGAAAGTAGTTGAACAACTGAGTTACGTTGAAAATTTTTAAAGGGATCAATTTTGTAATAAAGTAGCAGTAATATATATATACCATATAATTTATTTTCATTTACGAATTAATGTTTAAAAAAACAATTTTGCGAGACAAATTAAAGCAAAATAAAAATACCTCTTTGAGTAAATATCTACTTATAATGGGCTTGTTTCATGGAATAAAATTATTACATTTTTTTTGGGGGCATATTGTTAATTTTACGTTTATTCAACTATCAAGTTCGCTGGAGCGGTTTTTTTAAATAAATGATCATATTTTTTAAAGTACTGTATTCAAAAAATTGTAAACATGAAGAATTAGCAAATGATATAAATCTCACTGATATATACGAACAATGTATATTTTAAATAACTTTTCAGTCACTCAAAATGTTTGTTTTTTCGTAGTTTGAAAACATGGCGTGGAATAATCTAAATGATAGATTACAAAACATTCTAAATGATTTTTAAAAAAAGTTAAATGAAACTTGATGTTTACATACGGAAGGAATTTAAACAGGAAAAAAAATTACCACTCAAAGTTTTGTTGAAAGTGTAATGAAAGTGTTTTATATCAAACTTTTCTTAATTACAAGTTCTTGATGATATTTTTATTTATTTATATTTATTTCTGTTCTTTCAAAATAATGATTTTTGCCGGGATTACATTACTCCCTCTCTCTTTAAAACACAGAATTCGTTCATTCTACGTATAAAACAAATATAAATTCTGAAGAAATAGATTGTTTTTTATTTTGGGCTTTTTGTAATTAGTTTCACATACTTAAGACTTTAATTACTTTTTAAGAAGATTTCCGCAGTAAAAAGTAAATCATTAAAATATTCAGCAGTAAAATCATTAAAATATCAAAATCACGTTATTTTAAGTTATTTTAATTATAAATTGGAATTATAGTACAATACATTAAAATTCTAGCCTATCCGCCATTTTGAATTCATGAACGTAATTTCTGCTTTCCTCGTCAAATCTAGACTAGTACATTGATTTGAATGAAATAAAATGCACTCTCTAAAAGCATAAAATAATAATTTTTTTTTTAATTATATTTTTTATTCGCTAATTAAAACTTTTCTATATTTACATTTTAAAATTTGAAAACTCATTAATGAATCATTAAAATAGATATAAAATATTTGTACAAACTATACGGGAATTATGCTCTGAGGTAACAAAATTCATGGGATACCTCCTAATATCGTGTCAAACCTCTTTTAGCCAAGTGAAGTTCAGCAATTCGATGTAGCATGGACTCAACCATTCGTTGTAAGCCTCCTGCAGAAATATTGAGCCATGCTTTGCTGCCTGTAGTGCGAAAGTGTTGCCAGGACAGGATTTTCTGCATGGACTGATCTCTCGATAGTATCGCATAAATGTTTATTGGTATTCACACCAGACGATCTAGGAGGCCAAATCATTCGTTGGAATTTCCCAGAATGTTCTTCAAACCAATCGCGGACATTAGTGGTGCATTATCTTCCAGAAAAATTCTACCGTCATTTGGACATATGAAGTCCATGAATGGCTTCAAATAGTCTCCAAGTAGCAGAGCATAACCATTTTCAGTCAATGATCCGTTCAGTTGATTCAGAGGACCTAGTCCATTCCATACAAAAACAGCCCGCATTATTATGAAGCCTCCATCAACTTGCACAGAGCCTTGTTGACAACTTGTGTCCATGGCTTAGTGAGATATGAACCTCACTCAAAGACTATCAAGAGACTATTACTAACAGGAATAGCGACTCATTTGACCAGGCCACAGTTTTCCAGTCATCTAGGGTCCAACCGATACGGCCGTGAGGCCAGGACAGGCTCTGCAAGCGATGTTATATTGATAGTAAAAACACTCGAGTTGGTTTTCTGCTGTCATAGCTCATAAAATCCAAAATTCACCACACTGTCCTAACGGACATGTTCGTCGAACGTCTTGAATTGATTCTTGCGGTTATTTCACGCAGTGTTACTTGTCTCTTAACACTGACAATTCTATGCACACGTCACTGGTCTCGGTTATTAAATGTCTCTGGTTATGTCTGAATTTAGGTATTCTCGGAACATTCTTGTCACTCTGGACCTCAAAATCTGAATCCCCAACGATTTCCTAAATGGAATGTCTCCTGTCTTGCTCCAACTACCATTCTGCATTCAAAGTTTGCCGAATTCCGTCGTGGGACATTAATCACGTCAGATACCTATTCACACGAATCACTTGAGTACAAATGAACGCCCTCTCAACGAACTGCCCATCCATACATTTTGAACACAATACTACTGTCATCCGTATATTTGCATATTGCTATCCCATGACTTTTGTCCCTTCGGTGCAATTCCACAGAAAGCTTCATTAATTTTTGATCTTAGGAATTAATTCCTATTATATTAATTTTATGTAACAATTCACTATTACATTTAATTTTATGATAATTTCAAAAAATGTTAAAAATTGTTTGTACACGTAAATTTACTGAACCATTTAAAAATGTAATTTTTATTTAAAAATGACTTACAAAATCGGCACTCATCGTATTGCACGATCTCAAAGGTAAAGTGTAGTTGATGTAGGGTCCTCCATTGGAATATTCTGTCATACATGTGGAATTTTTGGATAAACCTTTTGGATAAATCATTCCATTGAAATTGGACGATGTTGCTATGGTGATTAGAATTGTGTTGCTGTTGCATGCTATGTGCACATCTGATACCAGAGATGAGCCTGAAAAAGAAATGGAAGAAATCAAGAACAAATAATTTCTCTAATTCTAAATCCTATGTAAATTCTAATTATGTGTGTTCTTCAAACAGTTCGCAGTTAGCTGAAAAATAACTTAAATTTTGACCGTCTTAAATCATCTGTTTTGCTAATAGTAATTTTTTTAATCATTTTCTATTTTTTTGCTTATATAAATAGTTTTTCGTAACAATACAGTTTTTCTTCCTGTATAAATATCTGACTTATCGTTGGTAAATAATTTCGATTTTCAGCTTTTTAAATCTTTTGCTGTTCCTTAATATTTTATAGTTTTCGAAATTCAGCATTTCCGTTTTATTATGGAAGAATTTTTTTTCAAAGAATCAAATCCCATTTAGCATGTTTAAAAGTTATTGGAATTACGTTGCCTTATTCTTTGGAGTTATCAATAAATACAGCATGAATTTTGTAAATGACATCTTTAGTAGGAGATATTCAGAGTTGTATTTCAAAATATTTTTTAAAAAGAGCCTAAAACTGTCTTTTTAAAAATATTTGTAATTTTTTATGAGAATTATTTAATGTTTTTTTTAAAAACTGAATGGTATTAATTATTTGAATCTTGGTTGAGTTAATTTTCTGTTTATCTTCAAGTTAATTTAGCTTAAGGGGCCATATTAACCTAAAAATGACAAATATAAAAATTTTTTACTACCTCATTTTAACCGTGCGACTTTTTTTTACATATATGTGCAAAATTTCGTAGCTCTAGCCACATTATTTAGCCAGTTATTTGACTTTTTCAGCGGCATATCGAAGCGGAAACCGAAACCAGAACACCTGATTGTCTGTGTTGCCACTCCTAGTCACTTAAACATTTCCTGTTTTGTATTAATTAATATTGCTTATTCTCTTTGAATCTGACAATAGAATTTTAGTTAAGTATGCTTATGGAATATTCTAAGTAGTTGACGTTTTATGTTAAGAAAAAAAAATAACTGTATAATACTTTATGTTTAAAGAGCGCGTGCTCAAATAATTCGTTCTTTCATGTACATAGCTTCATTAATTCACAACTATAAATAGCCTCATTTTATCCTCATGTCGAAGAAAAATAAAAGAATATTGAAATCGAAAAAGAATAGTTTCTCGAGTCACAGCAGTCTTTTTTTACTGATCTTTACAACTTTCAATGGCTTTTTCTCGGGTTTTTATTTTTTACAGTAATCGTGTATTTAAAATGTAAAGCTTATATTACTATATATAATTTTATATTACTATATATATATATATAGTAATATAAAATAACAGATATATATTTAATACAAAATTTTGAAACTTTTTCTGGTTGTTTTGTGTAATATGTTTGATGATTCTGAGCATGCAATTGAGATTTTGGTGAATAGATATTTTTTAATAAGAAATCTCATCAAAGTTAGAAATAGTTGGGTTTTTTTATTCTTATTTATTTATTTATTTTATAGTGTCTGACAAGAAAGATATTCTAAAAATAAAAGCATTTTTCTTAATACGAATCCCATGCACATAGTTACGAGGACACTTCAAAGAATATTACAATTTTTTTTTTTTCAAAAACATCAAAATGTTTAAAAGTAGTAGAATTGAAAAAAAATTTTTTTTTAAATTTAAAATAACCATTTATTTAAAATTTGTGCTCATCTTCTGAAAAGTATGTGTTCTAATAGGGTAAATAAAAAATTCGGTACAGTTTCCGTGTCCCCATAAATCATATATCTATAAAATGGTTGAAAATTTTCAACTTATCATTAATTATCCCTTTAATTTAAGTTTCAACTTCCTTAAATATTATTTTAAATCTTTTTCAAATTGTTTGCAATATTGCTCATAAGTCAGTATACAATTTACATAAAATGAATTTTAAAAAAATTAGCTGTCAGTAAAAAAAACTTAAGCGAAGCATTAACTAAAATTAAATATTTCAATTATAAGATAAATCACTCCTGCGTAAAACAAGTTCAACGCGCCCATAAAAAATAATACCCTCATAAAGAAGTATTACCGTGTATAAAAAATAGGCCTTTCCTCGAAGGTTGAAGAACTTTAAATTAATAATCCTATATTCAGAGTTATATCTAATTGAATGTATGAATGTAATTGCCTTATTATAACACTAATAACGCATACTGAGAGCTCCTGGAAACTTAGATTTATCTCCTGCAATCAATTCACACAAAAGTTTTCATGTCCTACAAGAACAAAGAATCGTATTTCTTTTATCTTCGCCATAACCGTAATTACGGAAGACATAAAATTCTCTATTGGGAGTTCGAAATTCTAAGCACTTCGACTTCCACTTCAGTGGAAAAAAAATCGTTTGGAACTAATTAGGATGATTTTTTTCTCCTTTACATAACTTTTGTTTTTCTTAACGATGTTGCATAGATTTTCTTTTATTGTTCAAAAAAAATCCGATACAGATTGGTGGTCGTTAAAAAATCGGCTGAAAAAAAAGATGAGCGTCAGAATCTTTTAAAATGGAATATTTGAAATAATCCGAGGAATATTTTGTTTTATGATACCTATCGGATTTCTTGAAAATAATTATTATTCTTGTGTCTTAAAGCTACTAACTAAACTGCTTATTCTGCCGTAAAAAATCTTAATTACGATGTTTTGGAAAAGCTGATTATGGACTATCTCACAGGATGTTGTTTTTTTTAAGATATTCTAAAAAATATTTTACTCTCTGGTAGCTTTCCTTCGGTTCATTTTAGTTAATAACAAGGTGCAAAACATTTGAAAGGTATTCTTTTTGTTAATTTTTTGCTATTGCTCTGAAGGATATACATTTAACCATAAAATCTAATGATGGGAATTCTGGAAATGTAGAACTGAGTTCGGAAGTGCATTTAGTACGACAAATAAATAATAATAAAAATCAGAAAACGAGAAAAAAATCACGGAGAAATGCTTTGAAACGGAAATAAAAATTATTATAAGCCAGAGATTAACAATATTCTTAGTTTTTAAGGTGTTTCACAACGTTCGGAACCGTGATTTTGAATAATTATATAAATTAATATTTTTTTTATATTTAGCGTCACTTTAATTAGAATATGCATATAAATTTATTTTAATATTTTATAGTAAAAAAAATTATTTAAATGTAACTTTTTTGGCAAAAAATGATGGAAGAATGTCTTAGTTTCTAAAAATTTTCCTTTTATAAAAATACTTCAATAATATTTTCTTATTTATAGCTAACACTTCTATACCATTGTTGAGCTAGGATTTTTAAAATATATAATTTAGAAGTGGATTTATTTTTTATTTTATCATATAAAAAGATAGAAATTTTAACAAAAAAACTATTTTGATTCATTATAACTATGAAAACAATACGACTTTTTCAAAATTTTATGCTTGTGAGAATCCTCCCTATAGGCAAGGTATTATTATTACAAAAGTATTATCTATGAAAGAAGAAAGTTTCGAAAATATGTCATTTTTTCTTGCTTTTTTACCAAAAAATTGCATCGAAATAATTTTTCTTCAAATAATTTTCTTAAAACAATTTTATATGTATGTTTTAATTCATCTGTCCATATGTATCAAAAAATTATTCATTTTATATCTTTTTCAAAATCAGTTTCGAATGGTCACATTAAGTGTTACAATTTGATATGAGAAAAAAAACTTTCATTTTTTTTTTTTTCAATATTTCCTTTTTCGTTGAGATTTTAAAAAAAGTTACAAATTAATACCAACCTAGTCTAAAAATGTTTGCAAGTAATTTACTATTATTAAGCTATTTTGTTTGAAAAGATGTAAAAAATGTTCCGAATGCGCTGAAATTTCTTGAATATCTTGATTTTATATTGAATAGAATATTGTTCCAATGTTACAAATTTAACAAAAATGGTAAAAATGGAACACAAAGTGGAAAACTATATCACTGAAACTTTTTGATTTTAAATAAACCAGTCACTTAAAAAAAATCTGTGCGTTGAAATTGATTTTTCCATTTTTATTGGAAAATAAAGTGTGATTTCTTCTCATTCTAAAGCAGTTTAAATGTGTACTTTATTATTACAATGTGTATATATATACTTAAATTATTCATAGAAGTACTTTAACAATCCCCAAATTATGGTGGTAGTATTACATTACTTACAGGTAAATGTAGAATTTTTGAAAATTCTGCCCCTCCGATAGTTTTAAAACTTAAGGCACATTAATACTATATAAATGAGAGATGATTTTAATGAGAGATTTTTTTGTGTGTCAAAGAAGTAATTCAAAAAGATTACGGTTTATAAGCATTTTCATCGTTTCGAAGCTTTACGCATGTTGCTTCACACATGAATTCTTTAGAAATAAACCACTCATTTTTTTAAAAAAAATGTTCTCATAAAAATAATAATAGCAATGTAATAAATACACATAAAAAATTTGTAATTGTATGACAAGTCAATTTCTGAACAATGTTCCTTTAACATAATCCTTTAAACATTTTGAAGATAGGAAAAAAGCTGCGCGAAGTGATTCCCCTAATGTACAAAAAAAAACCCCTTAACCTTCGAATACCTGAACCAAGCATAAATTCCTTTCTACCAAATAGCAATCCAATCCAATTCCATCCATCCGGAGGCCTCAGATACGCAAATAAAAATTCTTGTTATATGCCCATAAAATCCAAACCATCATAAATATCACGATATAAAACGAACAACTCAACCCAGTGGGCGGGTTTATGTCAATTCTTTCCATTATGTTTCTGTGCCTTTGGCCATTAGAAATGATGGATCACAGTAACAGTCAGAATTCAAATGGGTTATTTTCAATCGACGTGTGTCTAGAAGAATGACCATAATCTGTATATTATGAATAAAGTAAAACCAGAAGATTTTAATGATTACAAGGCTATCCACACGCCATCGTTACTAATGGTCATGCTAGGCGGTGATTTTGATGCGTCATTTTATAGAAATCCATTAAGATCTAGTATCGGTACCTGAGAACTTAAAGGTGATTATTATTAGAAAATGTAACAGAGGTAGGAGAAGGGAAAAAAATAAACGCGGTGCATTATTTCAATAATGATTGTATATGCATATTGTTTATAATATACTTAAACTGTTAGAGAGAAATAAAGGCGTGTTTTTAAACCCTATGCCACTGTCGGATTTTATGAAGGCTTTTGCAGAGGGTTAATAGATCAAGTCTTTTGGTCTACTATCGCAACAAAATCTCATTTCTCTTCATCGCCGTATATTTTTCTTCATCATCAAAAAGGTATATTTTAAACTATAGTTATTTTAACACTGCAATAATGGTGAATCGCCCTTTTTCATGCTTCCTGTATTTGTTGGTTTACTTTGATACCTTCCTCAAGGACGTCTTAAGACATTTTTGAGGCCCTCGGCCTCTATGCAAAAGTAAGCTCCACCTGCGACTCTTTTTAGTAGATATTGTATAGCAAACGTTGTCAAATACTCGTACAAATGGTAATCTGTAACAAATAAATGTGCTCTGCACACACAGTGTCACAAACCTAGTCTCAAGCCGACTTGACTGACTGTCGTTTCCTGTTTTTCTACTAAAAGAATAATGGTGGTAGGCCTATACCCAGCCACAGACGATGGACATGACATAACAAAGCAGTCTTGCCATTGTTGCCAGTTAGCATATAGCTCGAGATTCCCAGGTTTTCGTAGAATATGTCCAGGAATAATATTTGACGATTAAAATGATTCCGATTTTGATTTTACTGAGGCAGAGTCGAGAACGAAACGGGCCTTTCACCCCAACCCACCCCTTCCGGCGTCGAGGCCTTAAAATGTCTCTGACCTTCCTTCTTGCTGATCGGTTGGATATACTGCTAAGATTGTTATGAGTTTGTCATGATTGTAACAGCTGACTACACGAGAAAATTCTCGTAAATCAGACGATAGTTATGATGAATGGAAATAAGATTGGCAGAAAAAGGGGCATTATGGGCCACTGTTATGATCCAAACGCAACGGATTAGGGCGATCAGATTTTTTTCAATATGATCTCGAACTAAAGGGTTATCTCCTCCAAGTTTTATCATCTTTTAATAACTTCTTATCATCTGTTTTTTTTCAACAACACTATGTGAACATCCTAACCTCCAATGATGGATCGAAAGCAAAACTCCGTATAATAAATTTTCCGGCATTTATATATTATCATATAAAACGAATAAACTCCCTTCTTTAGACTATTAACATTCTGTGCCCAGAAGCACGACAACAACTATCCAATCCTTGCGAAAGTAAAGAGAGACATTAAGCAATCCAATGTTAATCTCCAACAATCCTCTAACCCGATACTTTTAACCCCGGCCTTTTCCACCGATGAGTTCACTTTCACCAGATATTTATCCGAGCAGCCTTAGGCTTTTCACACAGGCGTCAGCCTGTCGACAGCTCAACAGGATACCCATCGCAGAATCCAAGATGGCCTTGCTTTCATTCTTCAGATAGTCAGTTGATGGTAGCCATCTTCCCAAATGAGACACAGTTGACAATGTGTGCGACTGCAAGTGGCTAACTGTTTCAGTTCGACCGGAACGTAACTTTTTAAGATGAAAGGACCAGATTGGGTGGGACAGACTTGACTCTGATATGATTGCTTTTGAAGGGTTTAATGGTTCATTTGATGGGTTATTTTTGATATGATGAAGAGAGTTTAAGATGTCTACGGGAAATGGTATGTGTGACAGAGGTCGTGAATAGAGGTTAAAAACCAACTAGGAATTAGATTATTTTTTTTGACTCATTCGCCTAAGGGGTATGACTTTTTGTTTATCATAAAATAATTGATGGATTTGACAGATAATTGTTTTTACTGCCCGCATTGATCCGGACTTCATAAAACTGAGCGTAGCTTAATTCTGATACCTATTTTTAAATTCTATTTCCTAATTAATAAACACAAAAACTATCATGTTCTAAATAGTTTTCTTATGACTTATATGTAAATTATGTAACGATTTGAATTCTGTCTTTTTGTTCAATTATTATCTATTTTATACTCTTATTTAAAATACAAGCTCTTTTTACTATACATAGTGTGCAGCTATGCACCTGGGCACATTTTATAGCTTATTTTGTTTATTCCGGACTTTTATTACCATTTATTCCGGCGTATATAATGCGCACTTTTAACACAAAAAAAATAAGCTCAAAATTTACGGGTGCGCGTTAAATAAAATTAGATTCTTGATATATAAAATTATAACTTTAAAAAGGAAGAAATTATCAGCATAAAGAATTAGATTTCTGCGTGTAACTACATACTGTTTATTTAAAAGAAATGATATATGAACTCTTGTAATTGGATAAGATGGAAAAATCGTCTTATTCGTCCTCCGTAATATCTTCACGCACATTATCGAATTCTATTTCACTTTTTTCCATCATCTCTGTTACTCTGATCTAAAAATAAATAATTGTCCTCTGTTCCATTTAGATTATCAGATACACTACATTTTTTTTAAAGAATGATTTTATGTCCGATTTAATTTTATTCCATGATTTTATTATCCATTCATATACAATTTCTAGACTTAAATAGAAAGGAGTATTGCATATGTAAATTTCAAGTTTCTTCGTTAGTAATGGAGCGCATTATAATGCGTGCTTCTCAAACTTTCACTGTTTGCGACCCAATATTCAAATTTCAATCACCATACAATTACAATGCATTGAATTCAATAACACTATACTTTGACTCCAAAGCTAAAAACACGAATTCAACCTCTTAAGTGCCACCGACGTATATAAACGTCTCGCTTATCCAAAACGATAATTGCCCCGGACGTATATATACGTTTTTTTTTTTGAAGTACTATCTTTTCTGTGCACTGCTATCTATAGAATTATTCCGAAAGCTTTGGAATGCAATAAATGGACTTTGACGGTGTTTGCGTAGGATTTGCTTATTTCATAGGATTTGTTTATTTATTCTTTTTCTTCTCTCCTCCTCCCCAATATATTATATACGCGTGCCTACGTGGAAAACGGTGGCTTGATTGATTGATTGATTGAGTATTAACGTCGCACTGTTCAGCCACACGAGGGCTTTTGGCGACGGACCACGTAATTTCGAACCATGGTCAAGTGACGTGGACGACACCTAAAGCGGGCCCCCCCCTCTCCTAACTACCACACCAAACCAAAGGGAGGACGTTTCAGCTCTCGACAGATTTAACGTGCATCGCTGCCCTACACGGCGGGTCTTTAGCGGTGGAAAACGGTGGCAATGGGAAGGAATTGCGTAACTTTTAACCGGCTGTTAAGAGATTAATTATAAACCGTGCAAATTATCAAAAATATTCATTTTTTGTATGACAAGCCCATGGGGCCGCTGGTAATTTTTAATCTTGTTCTTAATTTAGCATTGTTAAATTAATTATAAAACACTGGTGCCACACTGATACACTTATAGCGTATTATATCAGTGTAAATGTGTATTTTACTTTTTATTATGTCAGAATGTATTTTGTTTGTTTACTTTCCATAAATACATAATTTTCTAAATAATCTTTTGTTTTCGACTTTTCAATATGCTCGCGCCTCCCTCGTAGAGTTATCACGCCCCCCTAGGGGGGGGGCGCACCCCACAGTTTGAGAAACACTGGCGTATATACATAAAACTTAAAAAATGCACTTTTATACGTTGGAATATACGGTAATTAATGCCGTTCTACTGCAAGGGTGAGCAAATAGCGGCTCTCCAATAGAGTCAAATAACCAAATATAGAAAAAATGTTCTCTATAATACTCTTTGATTTAAAAAAAAATGAAGAAAAGTTTGGTAGAGAACGTTCGTCTCATTAAACTGATTCTAAAATTAAATGTTCTTGCATTAGCACAATAATTAATTGGAATAAAACTACCACTATTTAAACTAACAAATATTTATTGATTTTTATTTTACCATTTATACTTTTCCTGAGATGCAAAGTTAACTAATTGATGCAATTATTTTAAAAAGGGGCGCATTTAAGGTATCCTTCTTTTCCACACTGTGGCTCTGGAGCCAAAACTATTCCCCACCCCTATTCTACTCTATTTCTAATATCACCGGAAATTCGGCAACCCTGATTGCTCGCACGCATGCGTCAGCTAGGCTAATTTTGGTACGAAACAATAGTAAAGTTGATACTAATAAGGTGACCAATCGTCCTCCTTTAGGAAGGACAGTCCTTCTTTTATAGGTTCTGCCCTTACTCTAAAAGTGTCCTCCTATTTGTCCTCTTTTTCAATATTTAATCTGTTAATCTCTGTATTCAGAGATGCCAGGCATAAAAGAAAATTTTACAAAAAAAGTACAGAACTTTTAACAAACATGTTTCCAATATGTCGAATAATGGTCTGAAACAAAGATCACAGGATATAACAGCTATCAATGGTGTTTTTTGACTTTATCGCAAGTAAATTGGGCAGATATAGAAAACTATGTTGAGTTTTTATCGAAAGAAATGCCAGATATTAAAATCGATGACAATTGTCTGTTTGAAGAAGAAAGACGACTGAATGTATAGTTAAATTCTCATAAATTAGAACCATAGACAAATCAACGTTAAAATTGATAAAAGATGGGTAGCAATATCGAACCATTTCAAAAATGAACCCATTCCATATGAAAATTTAGTTATCTTTGTTGAATTTACGCTGTGTGCTACCCTGGAAATAATTCAGCAGTTGAAAAAGTTTTTTCAATTGGTAATGATTTTTGGACAAGTGAGAAATCAAAATTGAATGTCGACACTTTAGCTGTGGCACGTACCGTAAAATTCAATATGAAGAATATTTCTTGTTCCGAAATTTCCGATACATTAGAAAATGATATACTGACAAAAATATGCTCGTTGAGGTAAATAATTAAAAGGGATGTAAGCGTAACTACTGCATTTTTGTTTGAATTGGTAAAATGTTTCAAATATTTACGCTGTAATTTTTTCTTAAATTTTCTGTCCTCCTTTTCATTGTAAAAAAACTGGTCACCTCAATACTAATGTTCACTGATTATAAAAACATGTATATTTAAAGATCTGAGTAGAATTCTATTAAAAATTTCGAAAGACCAACAAAAGTCTTGGAAATTATTTAAAAAAAATTTGTACGTGATAATGTTTGAAAATGACGATGAAATGAGCGCATAAACATACATTTCTTTAAATTGAAAGCCTTATGTAAATTAGAAGTATTAGTGATACGTTTATTCATACATTGGTGTGATACATCACCTAGAATTAGGCCTTATCCACGGCACAATAGTTCAAACACTTTGTAACCTTAGCACCAGACAAAATGGAAAACTTATAACAATAAAATCCTTTTTGATAGGTAGAAAAGAAAAATCTTCCAACTCTTATGAAATACCTCACCGATTTAGAGGAGAACATCCTCCACACTAAAATAACACTTAAATTGCAGCACCGAGTTACATCAAAGGTCATACCTGCTTAGAAGAAGAGGTAAATCACAGCTAAATTTGTGGCCGTGGCAAAATAACGACGACAGTACATTCTCACGACATTAAAAAAAAAAGATTACTCAAAATAATAACGAAATAAGAGGTACTTCCCCTTGTGTGTTACTTTAGTTTATATTTCTCTAAAGGTCAAAGGTCTGCGTTAAAATTTCCAACAGCCAAGCCCAAGAGCCTAAATGCAACAAAACTCGAGAAACTTTGACCTTTTTGCGAAAGTAAGATTCGTCAACTCATTACAGATTCCCTGTTGCCAACAGAGAAAGAAAAAATTGGCTCGTATTGCTGGGTTATCATAGCCTGATAGATAAGAAAATTATTTAATTTGCGTTCTTATATTCTACAGGTAATTTTTTTTTATTCGAATATTTTGGTTGGTGTTTCGTTGTTTTTTTTAACCCCTCTCATTTTTATCTCGATCATCTTGATTTAGATATGAACACACACACACAAAATAACAATTGGGGTGCATATTGAATTTATCAGATAAACTTTTTGTTTAACGTGTCTTTTTATCGAATGCATATTTTAGACGCAAATTATTTATTTAAAGAAAGATTTTTTAAAAAATAAAATAAATAATAGAAATGGTTTTGCATAATTAAAAAGAAACTTTTGTTGTTGTTGCTGTTGAACTTGGAAAACATGCAAAATAAATTTTAATTAACAAAATGGACTAAAATCATGTGATGTCATAGTCACATGCATGGTATCTGCAATTACGTATTTCCACCCATCACTTGATGCACTTTACTGTTGCCAGCTTTTGCTTTTTACAGAAATTTTCTTTTAAAAATTACATATTTGTCACCATTTGCAACATACGTAGGTTAACAAAATACATTTGATTTAAAAGTGCATGTATAATGAAAGATGATTTTTTTTTATTTTTAAAATCTCTGAAGAATCTTAATATTTGAGCATCTTTACGCAATCATTAAATTTGAAACTTTATCTAAATTTTTCTAGTAGAACAACAAGTGTTCAAGTCTAATGTTTGTTTTGAATTCAACGATCACGTGATTGCATGCATCATGTGACCTTCATAAATTTAGCTCATGCAGCAAAAAAAAAAACTTAATATAAGCCGAACCATTTATGCATGAAAGTAAATTTTTTTTGCTATTTAATTTATAACTCTATAAGTTATATCTGAAATTGCAACAATTAATTATCAATTTTATTTTTTATTCGATTAAAAACATATTTTTATAGCATGAATATTTTGTATCTTATTTATATTAATGATTTACAGAAGGCCAAAGTTAGTATAAAGTTTGTAATTAATGATTTACCTAATAAAATTAATGCATATTTTTAAAATAGTTTTATTACATTATTAAATGTGCATTGTTTTTTATTGGAATATTGCTCTCAAAAAAAGAAATTATATTGTATAAAAATTCGATTCTTTCCAGGCAAAAAAAAATTATATAACTTATGAAAATGTATAAAATAAATTTTAAAATAGCAAACACTTGAAGCATAACGAAATACAACGTTTAATTTTATACGCTCTGGTAATTTCAAAACATGTCAACTATTTTTAAAAAAAATTAATATACTACATAATACATTTAAAATTCTTTTTCTTATTCACGTATTAGTTTTTTGATTAGTTGCCTGAATATTAAATTCTTTTTCCATGCGGAAGTAAATTCAGATGTTATAACTTATTCTGAAGGAAGGTAAGCAATTCTCTCTCTTCAGATTCCAAAATCTGCCTTCACAGAAAACAATAACACTGATTAAATTCTCATTATGTATCAACAGTTTCTTTCTTCATTTGAAACAGAACAACTAAACTTAAAAGAAATTACATATTTAGAAACCTGTTCAGACCAGAACTCTTTTTCTGACGAATAGTTAATGATACATATACTAGAATTGAAAATAATAATAAGAAGAAGAATAAAGAATAGTTTCTCTGATTACAGCAGCCAACATTTTTTTTAGAATACTTTGTTGAAAATATATCCTTTTAAATAAATGTTTCTTCTAATTGCAATTCTTGTAGAATTTGAGAACATTAATTATCAATTAGATATTTTTTATAATGGACAAGTGGTTAGCGAACGATTTTAATGAACTTATAACCTAATAAATATCGAAATTGTTTGGTTTTTTGCCTTTCTTCGATTGTTCCAAACGGTTAAAATGGAGATTGTTCATCAATCACTGTCCTATCACAGTTTTGAGCATCATCAATCATTTTTTTTCAATCTATGAGGTCTTTTAAAAAAATTATTTTAAAAACAAAATTCTTTTTCAGATTATAGAACTTCGAATTAAAAAAAAAAAGTGCAATCAAAAATCGCTTTAGTACGTAAAAAAATATTTTCTTAGAAATATAAATTTAAATTACAGCTCTCTTTTTTTTAAAAATTTAATTACCCAACTATTATATATTCTATTTTTCCGTTGAAAATCTTTCTAATTTTAAAACAATCTACTATAATCATCCACTGACTACTGAGCACAGTACACCACTTCCAGGCAGCCATTAATGTAATAATCCAATTCCAAAGAAAGGTTAAGATAAAGGCGAAAAATTCAGTTATCAAATAAATATCTATTGTTTTTTCATCCGTATATAATATAGATACTAAAATTGGCGGAATAAATCCATCAGAAAAAACCGTAAAAAAATTATGAGAAGGTAAAAGTTCTTATTTAGTATTCTTTCCATGATGTTCGAAGGAAAAAAAATGGCGCGAAATCATTACTTGAGCGTGAAGCGCTACCGCATTTTGCAGCTGTTCAGATGAAAGTGTATGGTGAAATATCGTCTAGCATCCAAAAACAAATGAATAATAGCATGCTTCATATTTTCTCTTCCTTTCAACCTTTACCGGAAATGGAATACAGTTCTATGATTCATGTTCGTCAACTCGTTCTGAATATCAATGAGGAACGAAGCAAACGAATTTGAACTTCGATGAAAATCGGCGACTTCGCTAGCAAATAATCGTAATCTTGATCGAGTTTGATGATTCCGTCGCACAATGAGCCTTTGTAACGGTAGATAGTATCGCGGTGCTGAGAAAGTCGAAATACTTCCTAGTCGAGAGCTTGAACTCGATTTACGATTTCGTATCGCTTTTTACATAGACATTAGCGGTCATTTAAAATAATTAATATGCACAGTACTTAGTGAGTATGTGCAATGAATAATTTGTCAGGCGGTTAATGCTTGAAGAATGTTAATTTAAAAATGTGCAAACGGTATCTCTTAGAGCGACATTAAGAATTTGAAAAAAGTCGAAAATGACTTCAAAATGACCTTAAAAATAATATTTATACTCATAATAAGAACCGAAATTGAAACAATCTTTCATTAAATCAACAATGATTGATTTCGGCGAGCTAAATTTAAGACAGTCACATGATTAATGCAATCGCGTGTTCTCCATTGAATTTGAAATTCATATTGGATTTTCAAATTTGAAAATTAGGTAAAGTTGATCAAGTATTAAGATTCTTCAAAAAGTTTTTCAAAATTAAAAAAAAAAATTGTTATGTGTGCATTTATAAATCATATGCACTTTTTTTTACCTATGTGTGTTGTTATTATTGACAAATATGCACTTTTTGAAAAAAAGTTTTTTCAAAAAGCAAAATTTGGCAACAGCGAAGTACTTGCACTGATTGGCTGGAAACACGTGATTACAATCATATGACTCTGACGTCTCAAGAATTTAGCCCATTAAAATAAATCATTCATGTTAATATTTGATTAATGTGTAAACAATTGCTGATTGAGAAAAATGAAGCATTTCTGACTTAGGATTCAAAATTCATCGTGAATATTCAGCGTTGAAAAAAACATTGTTTTTAATTCTCAGGACTTGACATAGAATAATAATTGCAAAAGAAGAATTTTTTTAGACATATATTTTAAAATGCCTTAAACCATTAGACTAATCATTTGGAATTTTAAAAAAAATATCATAGAATATCATGCAAAATGATCCAGTCATGTCTTTAGTCTTCCGGATCAGTGATCCGCAACCCCCCGTCCACGGACCGGTACCGGTCCGTGGATCAAATGGTGCCGGGCCGCCTAAAGAACATTAAACTATTGCCATTTTATTTAAAGTGGTGCATTTCTCTCGGATTTGCCAACTTTCAACGAAATCACTTTATATTCCACGTTAAATCACTTTTATTTTTTGGTAACATATTTATTCTGAAGGCATATTTAAATATAACAAAATTAAAATTGTTAAATTAAAACAATCTAAAATATAAACAATCAACGTGTCCTACCCTCATCGGGCCGCGGTAAAATTATCAAACGTTGACCGGTCCGCAGCGATAAAAGTTTGCGGAGCACTGTTCTAGATGATTAAATTTCCAACTCGGTTTTTTAACCCTTTAACGGGCTATTTTTTCTAGTAATGTTTTAATAAAATATTTTTGGGATTAAGACTGATGTATAAAAAGAAATTCCTAGAAGCGATGGCCTAAAATTACTTTCATTTAAAAACGATTTTTTTAAAGGGAAGTATGCTTCCCACCAATCACTGGGAGCTATTCAAAGGTAGGACATCTTACGTTTCGCATTCTTTTTTATATCACGTTACGAGATATTTATAAATTATACTTTGTATACACTAAAATTTCCAAAAGATTTTAAATTAGATACACTCAAAGTTTTAAGAATTAATACATAGTATTTTCCATGAAATGCAACAAGGAAATCTGTCCCTTTTGCAAGTGCCAAGCGTATAATTAAGTAAAAGGTGAATGATCTCACTTCAATTCTATATACAGAGATAAATTCCAATATGATATGGAGGAATATTAAAGATCTTCCCATGTGGCCAAGACGTAAAGCAGTTGCCGAATTTCGTCTGGCTTCTGGGTGGACACTACTATCTCCTCTAACACCTTCATCGAATTCATGTTGCCCCTTTCTGCACTCTCTGTGATACTAGGGAGGACATGGATGCTGACCACATTCGTCCCTTCCCAGCACTAAAAAGGGTTTTTTTTTTGGCCTCTTTATTTGGGAAGCTAGGAAATTATTGGGTTCATAACTTTTCTCCACTTTTTT
>BMAV01015534.1:0-25532 GCA_019973955.1 Trichonephila inaurata madagascariensis
AAATTAACACTTATCTTGATAATTTGTACGGTTTATAATTTATCCCTCAACTGTCGATTGAAAGTTATGTGATTCGCTCCCCAATGCCACCGTTTTTTAACACGTAGGCGAGCGCATGTGGTGTATTGATGGAGAGAAAAGTAATAATCAAATCCTTTGTGAAATAAGTAAATCCTTCGCAAACACTGTCAAGGTCCTATTATTGTATTCCAAAGTCTTCGGAATAATTTTATGGATAGCAGTACAGAAAAAGGATCATACTTCGGAAAGACGTATATATAAATCCGAGACAATTAACGTTTTGTCTGAGTGAGACGTTTATAACCGCCGGTGGCACACAAGAGGTTAAAGTCATGTTGTAGCTTTACCGCGTCAAAGTATAGTATTTTTTAAAATTAAAAACATTATATTTATTTGCAGGGGGGCGCAATGAAAATTATATGATTGGATATTGGGTAGAAAGTATTAAAACTTAGAAAATCACTGCCTTAAACCAAAACCTTACATTCCAAGCTACCTCATTAAAATCTGCTTTCCATTTCAGTTTCACTTTATATTTTATGTTTTGTGCGAAATCTAAGTATTTTCAATTTCACCTACTTAGTGCGTTTTGAAACGGGCCTCAATGTCTAAGGAAAGTTATTGCATATTTCAATTTTCCCCTTGATTTCATTTCACTGCAAATCTATTTCCATCTTTCTTTTAAAATTTCGAACAGTTTTACATGCCATTTTTTTATTTATGTGGTTTCCTTTTAAGTAGTTCATTTAATTAGTAAAATGCCATTAATTTAAAAGATGACTGTGAACCTTCCAGCAAACTTTTATTTTTAATTCCAGTTTGAGGACAAATGACTTTGAAATGCATTCCATAAAACAGATCCTTCATTTGTTGCTACTTAAGGACAATTTACTGAAGAAACCTAAATATGCGTTTTTAAGAAATATTTTTAAACTAGACTTTTTTTTTTAACTAAATGTTCAGTTTTCTTTTTAAGTTTTATTTATCGATGTATAATAAATGTGGTGTAATATAAAATGAATGTTTGACACAGATTATGTAATACTGGGATCTTTGCAAACAGAAAGAAAAAAAGAAAAAAACTAAACTAAATTATAATTTTAATGACTTTTTAACCAATTTTTTTTTATTTTAAATTTATTTTTGGAATATATTTATACATGTTTATTATATACTTTACTTAAAATCTATTAACATAATTTAGGATCGTATTTTGTATTACTAAAATTTTGTTCTCTCACCACGCATTTATATTTTTTTTCATAACTGTGTTATCTATCCCTAATGTTTTCTCTAATATTTTTTTATTCTTGCTCATTTTTAAACTAATAGCACAAATATAGTTAATAATTTTGAATTGAAACAAGTTCATTTTTTTTATCTAAGTATAAAACTGATAGCTATCTTAAACTTGATGACTTACATCTGATGTTATACATCAGCCTCTAACTTTCCTACATATGTAATATAATATAATAAATGATGATTTTAAACCGTAGTAAATATTTGATAGTGAAAGAAGCAACTGAATATTTAAAATAATAAAATTAACATACACATAAATTTTAAGTCTCCCTTACTACTGCAACTCTAATTTTAAAGACTAAAGAGTATTTTGCGAAAGGAACACCTAAAACCCTTTAAAGGTGTTCAGAATGAGAAATAAGTCTTCGGTAACAATCAAAATTTAAACTTTTTACAGAAATTTATATTTTATTACATACAGTATTTTAAACTAGGAATTTTTAGTTCAATAGTTAATCCGTAAAAATTTCATACACAAGCTTAGTTGCATAATTAACTTTGAGGGTTAGAAAATTAATTTATATTGAATTTGTGTATTTATTGTTTTCTTAATGTCAATAAAACTGATTTAAAAAGGAAAAAACTTGTTTTCTTATATAATACATATATATAAGGTACCTCATTCCATTATAAAATACAATAGCTTACTGAGAAATGCATTGATTTTATTTAATTCAATGCTGTTTGTGTGTGTAGGAAGCCAAACATCTTTGACAATATGCTGGCAATGATGGAAAAGTACGCCAATAACCTCGAAGCCTTAGTAGACGAAAGAACGGATCAACTTATCGAAGAAAAGAAGAAAACTGATGCCTTACTTTATGAAATGCTTCCAAAGCAAGTATATATTATGTTCTACGAGCTCGTGGATATTGCGTATCCATAATATATCCACCTTTAATCATTATCTTTCCTCTAGAAAGTCTGGGATGGATTTCTTAAATATCAATCATCCATGAAACATATAATGAAATTCTGGCGAATCTTTAAATATTATCATTCGGCCATTTTGTGAATTTGTTCCTTCATAGTCCAATTTTTGCAAGGAAAATATTTATTTTATGAAACTTTTGCTTATAAGACTTATCAAAATATTTTAAAGTTCTCAAATCAGGATAATTTTGATTATTGCTTTACGAAACTCAAGTTAGAATGTTGTGAATGTATTTAAATGACAATTTTTAGTTTTTATTTGATATTAAAGAAGAAAATAATACTTAATACTACGAAGTACTAAAACAGGTTTTTAAATTGGTAAACATTTTTTTTCTTTTGGTTTCAATAAGATGGAATTTAGAAATTTTTCTCTTTTATTGACTTTTCATACAATATCATTCAGGAAGACTTAGTATTTAATATAATTTTCATGTTTTTTTTTTTCATCGTTGCATTCTCATTTTTTTTGTGGACATTTCATTGTTATGCAGAAATTTCTGTTTACAGTTAAAGCTTTAATTTTTCTTCTTCTGTTGAATTATGCTGTTTTTAATCGTTATTTTAATCAAAATAAGGTCCTTTTTTTTAAAAAAAAATTCTAAATGTGTTACGGTTTATCGAATTACTAAATGTTTTATTCAATGATACTAACGCATTCACTAAAATCTATGCTTGCTGTTACGTTCATATTGTATCTAAAAAGTTTAAATATATTAGTTTTTAAAAAAAAGTTAGGATTGGAAGATTTTTGGATTTAGATTTTTAGAAAGTTAAAGTAATTTGATTTTAAATAATTTCTTTTAATAACTAAAAATGACTAAAAGATTTTAAAAAGTGAGCAAAAATTTGAAAAAAGAATTTTTTATATAAAATATTCTTAATTTTTTAAAATTGTAAAATAATGCCTGTCCTACTGACTTTTTGTTTTCAGAGAATCATCTTAATAATATAATATGAATATAAAATATAAATTATTTTTACTGTTACTGTCTCCAATTTTTTATTCATTTTTTTAAAAAAGGTTACTGTGTAGTCTTAAAGGTTATTACTAATGATTTATACATATTAGTATTAGTATTGAACATATTAGTATAGTAAATTGACACATCACATTTTAGTACAGTAAATTGGAGAATATAATTTTGAAGTTGTTGACAGTTTCACTTATTTAGGTTCAGAAATTAACTATAGAAACGGCGTATATAAATATCTCGCTCAGTCAAAACGTAAATTGCCCGGACGTATATATACGTCTTTCCGAAATACGATCTTTTCTGTTCACTGCTATCCATAAAATTATTCTGAAGGATTTGGAATGTAATCAAAAGATCTTAACAGTGTTTGCGAAGGAATTACTTATTTTAGAAGATTTACTTATTTATTCCCTTTCTTCCTCCCCCCTCAAAAACACCACATACACATGCATATGTGCAAAACAGTAACATTCGGAAGTGAATCGCGTAACTTTCAATTGGCAGTTAATGGATTAATTACAAACCGTACAACTGATCAAGATAAGTGTTAATTTTTCCATATAATTTTATATATGACAAACCTGTCGGGTCACTGGTAATTATTAAACTTGTTCTTAACTTAGTATTGTTAAATTTATTATAAAATATAGTATGCAGAACGATAGATTTATAAGTGTATATATCAGTGTAAATATTTTGTTTTATTATTTTTTTTATTATGTCAAAATGTGGTTTGTTTGTTTACTCTTTCAATAACTTAATAATTTTTTTAAGTAATCTTTTGTTTTCCACTTTTCGATATGCTCTCGCCCCCTCCTAGGGGGTCGCGCTCTACAGTTTGAGAAGCGCTGCACTAAAGTGCAGAAAATAATCTTAGAATATATCATTACAAAGAATGTTACATCTATTTTTAAGAAACATGGAATGAGTGGCTGATTGAATATTAACGGAGGGCTTTGGGTTGCGGACCTCTTAATTTTAAACCATGGTTAAAGGACGAGGATGGCACCAGACCTCTGTACAGAGGCTCAACTATGATTTGTGAAAAATTCACATTATTTTCAGAGTTACAACCAATTGAAATAATTATAGGCGTTTTTTTCTTAAAAATTCTTCCCTCTGTTATCGTAAAACATGGATAAACCCACTTCTAAGATATATTTCAAAAATTCTAGTTGAGCCTCTGTACAGAGGTTTGAGCTATATACAGGCAAAGCATTATTATAATAGAAGCAATTTTCACAAATGGAGAATATTTTGAAAATGGGTCATTCTATGTTCATTTTTTGTCAAAATATTGTACTTAAATAATTTTTTATTGTAATAATATTCTTAAAACAATTTTATATACATTTTCTATTCTAAGTGACACTAAATATCATAAATATTATCCATTTATACGCTTTCGCAAAATCACGGTTCCGAACGTAGTAGGATACCTTAAAGTCAAAAGTTTTGTGTGTGTTTGATCTTAGTATATATAAATATCTCTCTCTCTCCAATTTTTCTCATTTAAAATATATCTTTAAAATAAATGTAAACTAAACTTGGAATCGAGAAAATCTGAACAAACACAGATATAAAATATTTGATTTATCAAGCACCTGTTGGAAATCAAGTTATATTATTTGACAAAACACAAGTTTCAGCTAAATTACGATCCAGAAATCCAATAAAGTTTGTCGAAATTAATTTTCTCCATGGTTGCTCTTTAGAATTGCCAAGGGCTTCGTCGAGATCCCAAAGGTTATCATCAGTTTTATATATATAGTTACTGCTAAATTATATTTAGTAAAACCAGTTTATATACTTCAATAAATGTACTAAAGCTTATTGGCAAGTTGCTCTTGAAATCCTTATTACGTGATACTTTAAGAGCCTTTAAGAAGCGGGATTTAGTCTTCTGAAATTTAATAAATTGATTCCGACACACTAAGAAAGTAGTTTTCCTCTTGATCTCAGGGAAAAGGAAGATTCACCTAAATTCAAAAGAAATATTGCTTGAAGAATTACCAAGTAATAAAGAAAAATCATGAGCAAACTGTTTTTGTTTGACGAGCATATTCATTTTTCAAATGATTTATTTGATGGTACACATTGCATCCTCCTGAAAGATGAAACAAATACATTTACTTAAATGGAATATTTTGTAGTTGTACGTTCAGTACTTCAATGCCACAGCCTCCCATCTGGGATAGGTATTAGTGACGTTGACTGCTGTACCGTAGGACATGGATTCAAATCTCGAAGAAGACATGGGTATTTGTAAATATATATTGTCTTCGCAGCATGGGATCTCTGTAAATATTCATCAAGCCCAAAGTCCTCTCGTTATATTGGTAAAAGAAGAAGGCTCCTGATCATCCCCTAGGTGTTCTGCCTCAATAATGTGGTGAAGCCGAGTCAAATCATACGGTCACCTGCATGGTGCGCACAGCTACGACTAAACAACTAGCCCTTTGGCCACGATGATTTTTGCAGATGAGTGACTGAATATTAACACGTCACAGAGTTTCGGCGACGGACCTCGTAAATTTGAACCATGGTCAAGTGCACCGCACCCGTGGGAGCATCAACTGGTTTAACGAGCTTCAACGGTCGAGTCAACCTAGTTTAACGAGTCGTCCAACCGGTATAGTGGTTAGCGATGCTGACTGCGGTGCCGTAGGGATTGTGGGTTCGAATCCCGGAGAAGGCATGGATGTTTGTAAATGTATAGTGCCTTTGCGGCATGGGGGTACTCTAAACAGCCGTCGAGCCACAAGTCCTCTCGTGTGGTTGGTGGAAAGTGAAGAGAGGTTGGAGGACCCTGGCTTCCCAGGGTTTTCTCCCTCTAAATTGGGGGGGGGGGGGACCGAGCGAAATCGTACCGTCGCCTACATGGTACTCAACACTAAGGCTAACGACAGGCGTAAAAGTTCTATCTCTTAGCCGCAATGAATTTCATGGGCCTCGATCAGACTTCGTCAGGCAGGAGGCATTAGTCACAGCACATCACATCATCACGAGCATCAGCCTCCTCCCCCCCCTCCTGTACACGGCGAATCTTCAGCAGTATAAGGTTCGGACACGCTAGCCACGATTCCGTTACCTTGACCACTGCGCTACCGTGACCACTTAAAAATATATAACCTCTCCTATGAAGGTAATCTATGCAAGCCACTGGTCACAGTTTTATTACTGAAAAACAATGAATGAACGATAATACACTATGGAAGTAAGTATGAATAAATGCATCCAAAATCTACAATTGTAAGTTAATTATATTGATGGATGATGTGAAGTTAAAAGAATCACATGCAAATATATTCATTGTATTCGAATTTAATGAAGCCTGAAAATTATGGATTTATAATTAACACTTGCCATGTTTTTATTTGAAAGAAAAAGAGAAACGTTCCATATTAAACATTCAAGAAATGTTCACTGAACTAATTAATCCTGACACAATGTCATTTTCTAATCATAAAATTTTACATGTAATCAAATTAGGCACAGCATGAAAAATACAGAAAAGAGCACATGAAGTGATGAAGTCCAATTTATTTGGTTAATTGATAATTAGAAAAATGTCTCTTAAGTGCTAGATGAATTGTTAAAAATAACTTTAGTGGTTTTGATAAAAACTTTCAGACTCTTCATAGATATATACTATTAACGATTCTTATGAATTATCACTTGTGTGTGTCAAGAAGTGTAATTTTTATTTTGTTACTATGAAAATTATTCTTAAAGGAAAATGATATTAATATTATAAGCAAGGGTATTATGGGATAGTCGGGTAATAAGGAATAGGTATTTTAAACCACTGGAAAACTATTTATGGCTTCATAAAACATAGTTATTTTAAATATAAAAGCCATATTGCTTTTTTTTTAAACGAGAAAGTCATTTCTATTTCGAGTCTACTTACAGAATTCACTGGGCCGCGGTAGCCTATTGGCCATGTGAGGGAGTGAATATTAACGTCGCACTGTTCAGCTACACGAGGGATCTTGGCGACGGACCACTTAATTTTAAAGAATGGTCAAGTGACGTGGACGACACCTTGAGCTGGCACCCCCTCTCCTAACTACCACACAACACGAACGGGAGAACATTTCAGCTCTCGACCGATTAGCGTGCATCGCTGCCCCCTACACGGAGAGCCTTTAGTGGTACTGGATTCGAACTCGTGATAAGGTCAGCCACGATCCGATACCTTGACCACTCGTCTACCGCGGCCAGCCTAGTGACAAAGTAAACGGACTCGTGGCTGGCGTATCATGAGTTCGAGCCTAGTGCCACTGAAGACTCGTCGGGTAGAGTCAAAATTAATCTGTCGAAAACTCAGTCGAAATCTCGAGAAAAACCTGTCCATAGCTCAAACGTTCTCCCGTTGATGTGGTCGTTAGGAGATGGAGATGCCAGCTCAAATGTCGTCACTCGTCACATTACAATGGCTCAAAATTACAAGGGCCGTCGACAAAAGCTCTCGTGTAGCTGAACAGTGCGAAGTTAATATATTATGGAATACCTAATAGGCCATAATACCTGATATGTCATCTTGGACAATGAATCTTTAAATGGAAGGACAAAACATTGCAGGCTGAAAAATGACCCATTATTACAAACTACAATTGCTTAGGTGTGCATTATGCTTAACTTAAATGTTCAAGTCACATGTGTACTAGGAGAGTAAAATGTTTGAAAACTTACCCGCAAATACTATTGAAAATTACAAAACACACTTTGTTCTGTAGCGAACGGTATGCAACAACGTTGTCAACTTTCACTGCAATGCATCATGAGAGTCTTTCTTCACTAGTTCAAGGTTTTCCCACGCATTAGCAGCAACAACCAGAGCAAAAAGCTCGGTATTCCATATTATCCTACTCTCATGTAAAGCTGAATTTATCAGTAAACAAGTAATATAAGAAAAATAATTTTAAGTCAATTTCTACTTAAGTCACCAAAGGAAAATTTTATGTTAGTTATTTTTTTTATTAAATAGTTACAATTAATATAAATATGTATCACAATATTAAGTGACAAAATAGAAAGAGATTTACCACAATTTCCTTTATATATATGAGGTTGGACGATTTTTTGTTTGTTTGTTACTATTTATTCATCAATAAAATTTCATTATTCTGATAAATTAGTATAGTAAAAAGGAAATCACATTCTCAGAAATTAGGCCATCCCAAGTGGGATTCGAATCCACGACCTTTGGATTAGAAGTCCAACGCACTATCCATTACTATAAAGGGGCACAATTTTCTTATCTACATATGCTGTTGGACTATTATTTTTATTTGTTTCTATTTACTCATCTTTTAATTTAATTAAGGGGACACAGTACGATTCAATTGACAAAAATTGGTCAAAAACTTAAATCTAATTTTTTTAGCCTAAATTATTGTTTATACGCTTTTCTATAACCTCATAAAATTTGAAAGTTCTAAACTTAAAAAACGCAGAAATATTATGGTTTTTACGTTCGTTTGTACTCCCATCCCTATGGCACACACAAATCAAAACTTTAAACTTACTTACCTTATCAAGATAAAAAAAAAACTAGTTTGTCTTCATTTAAAATGCTGAGGCTATTTTTCTATTGTGCTTTAATGCTTTGAATTTTTTTTTACCTATTTCTAATAGTACATGTAGCAAAAGTGATATGCATTTTTGAATCAAAGCAAAACTGTTTTTTTAAAAAATAATTGAACTCATAATTTATACATTTTTTAAGGAATTTTCAATAAGCATTCTTAAAAAGAAGTATTGTACGAATACCAATCATGTTATAGCAAAACCCTTACTAACTTTTGTTATACATAGTTTGACATACTTGTAAATCAAATTTCATGCATGTACATAAATTTTTGTAGGAGTATATATAGCAGCATTTTAAAATCACTTCACAATTTTTTTTTCCTTAAAAAATAAAATTCCTTGCTTTTTATGAAACTTTGAGCACAAAATCTGTTTTATGTAGTATGCACACATAGGAGGCAACCAAAAAAATTTTGAAAATCCTTAAATTCAAATGTTCTGCGTAAATCGTACCATGTCCTCTTAATGAAATTGATATTTGAAAAAGCTGTATTAACATCAAGTGTCTTCCACTACAAGTTTTAAAAAAATGTATTTGAACTTGAATGGATGAACAGAAAATATTTTATTAACGATTCGAAAATTTGAAGAAGATATATATACATATATAGGGAGAGAGCGAACTAATAGTAGGAATTGAAAAAAGTATCAAGTAATATTCAGGTAGAGAACATGTTAAGACTACACGGTACCCTTTTTGAAAAAAAAATTTTGGAGACAGTTACAGTAAAAATAATTGATGTTTTATACTTAGATTACATCATTAAGCGTATTCTGTAAGTAAAAAGTCAAAGTTTGACCAGCCATTATTTTACAATTTTAAAAATTTAAGAATTTTTGAAGTTTTTCAAACTCATAAAATACTCAATTTTTAAAATTTTTTAGTCTTTTTAAGTTATTTATGTTTCTTAGGTTATTACAAACAAAATTTAGTATGGATTTGAAAATCTATTCCCTTGTTGAATTTTAATAATTATTTTTCTTGAAAAACCTGGAAAAAGCACGGAAATTTTTAAAACATGAACTTTAGCATTTTTTAGAAAAATAACTAGAAATCTCAGACCTAAATCCATACTAACTCTTATAGAACATACGTTTGGGAGTATATACAAAAAAAAATTCAAGGTTCTATCTTGAACAGGAAAAAAGCCTTAGGGATTATAAACACTTATACCTTCAAAATTGCAAGTCTGAGAAAAACGCATTTAAAGTTTGTAAAGTCATAAAACAAAAACTTATAATGCCCGTAAAGCTGTAATGTTTTAATATGTTTTTTCCCAATGTATGTTCTGCATTGAAACACTATTCTAATTAAATATGACTGAAAATAATATTTTTAATTCAAAAAAATATTTTTGTGTGATATTGATAGCATTTGTTAAGACGTCAGTTTATTGAGCTTTATCTTAACCTAATATTTTCACAAAAGTTTTGAAACGCAAAGCATTTATGTACAAAATAATAATGATACTAACTTAAGCTAAAAATAGTCAGGTTTGCTCATAAAATTTAATTTTTTTCAGTTTTAAATTGGGGCAGTTTAGTAAGTTTTAGCTCTTGTCGTACGACTTTAAAATACTAAAATATAATACTGCAATATGTTTAGTATAAAGCAGTTTGGTACATCAAGGAAATATTCAGTTATTTCTGCAACATTTGAATTCAGAATAGTTGTATTCTGAAGTCTAATTGCAGAATCAGCAGAGGACTGATTTTTAGATGTATTATTTTCAGCAATATTCCATCTCTTCGAAATATTGTTTCTCACAGCAACCTGAGAACGCATTTGCCGTGGCACTTTCTCTACAGAAAAAAATTAATGATAAAGCTTTTAAGTTATATAAATTATTTTAAAGCAAAAATTGACCATGAAATTAATCTTAATTAATTAATTATGAAAACTCAATACTTAAGCAAGCAGAAATGATTTTAATAATGAAAATTAGAATTAATAACCATTTCAAACTAAAAAGCTCAAAAATATTTTTAATTAATTCAATTTTAAGACAGGGAAAATGCTTTAAAATGAAACCGAAACCGAAACCATTGCTCATAAAACTTCAAATATCTTAAAAACTAATTTGCTAACAGATATGAAATTTCGTGGCAAGCTTCTCAAGGATATGGGCCACTAGAAAATTTTAAAAAAAATTCGTAAAAATGAAATTTTTAGGGTACTGTGTAGCCTTAAAACGACTTACTTGGAAAAAACAGAAATTTTAAATTTTATTTTATTGAACAGCGCAATCATTTTTTTGTTTCTAAGTTACATAGACACGAAGTTATAATAAATTACATAAAATCAGAAAACGAATGTGGGTCTTTAATCTACAAAAAAAAGGACATTTAAATTGTTCAAAATCAATCATGGCGAGTGTGATAACTAAAAATCTTATATATACTTTCGTTTAAAATTTTGAGCATGATACTTATATAATTTTCTAGATAATGTACTAAAATAATCCTTACTTTATGAATATTTTTGAGTTATAACCTGTTATTTCAATTATATACAGCCACATATAAACATATCATAATTGTCATAATATTTTTTTCATCAGCTCTAAAATATTTATTTGTTAATAAAACATTAAGATTTTAGTATATTCTCTAAATATATATAGTTTACTTCAGTAAAACTTTTATTGAAGTATGTTTATTACTTTTTTTCTCTCTCACCACTTTCAAAAATTACAAAAATTGTGTTTTTTCGAAAAAATTTGATTAATTTATTTTTAATATTGCTAAATAATGTATTCGACTACCTTCGAAACCATGATTTTAAAAAAGCATATAAATGAATTTTTTTTTTTTTGGTATTTAGTGTTACCTAAGGTTATACATACAATTTCGTATTCTGAGTACTACTAACATGAGAAAAAAACTATTTAAAAGCAATTTTTTGACAAAAAATAAAGCTAAAATGACATATTTTCAAAACATTATCCTTTTATAAAAAATGCTTCTATAATTATAATATTCAGTCTACATACATTCCCGGGCTGGGCAAGGTCCACTTAGCGCTTCATCTCTGCCGCAGTGGGTCGATAAATGAATAAATGAGTATCAAGCTTGCTTGGGGACTTTAGCACAGGGGGTCTCGCTCCAGACTGACCACCTGATCGGAACATATGCTCATGCACCTCCGCGCCTAAAGGTCACGTGCACTAGGATGGGCACAGTAGGCACTGGCCCTCACCACTGAGTTCCAGTCTATATATAGTAATATTCCTTACAAAGCCTAAACTAAGATTAATAAATAAAAAAAAATTAAATGAAATAGTTTAATAAAAGACCGGTGTTTTTTGTTAAAATTTCTCTACTCTGACACACATTTAAATACTTATAACTCCACTTCTACATTATATATTTCAAAGATCCTAGTTCAGGCTCTATGTACAAATTTTTCAGCTACATACAGGTAAAATATTATTATTGCAGAAACATTTTTCGAAAAAGGAAAATGTGTTGAAAATAAGTTTTTTTTTTCTTCAAATTTTGCCAAAGAATTCATTTTAAATAATTTTTTTACTGTAATAGCATTCTGTAAACAATGTTATATGTATATTTTAAGGTATCCGACTATGTTCAGAACTGTGATTTTAAAAAAGCGCATAACTGGATAATTTTCATGATATTTAGGGGCACATAGATTAGAATACTTGCATAAAATTGTTTTAAGGGTATTTTGACAAAAAAAATTATTCAAGTGCAATATTTTTGCAAAAAATTAACTTAGAATAATTTTTTTTCAAAACGTTCTCCTTTTATAAAAATGCTTCTAAAATAATAATACTTCGCTTATATAAAGCAAAGACGTCTCCAGAGTCTGAACTAAGATTTTGAAAAATTCGCATTATTTTCATATTTACCACCAATTGAAATATATAATTATCGTCGTTTTTTTTCTTAAAATTGCTCCCCTTTGTTGTCGCAAAATATGGATAAACCCACTTCTATATTTCAAAAACTTTAGTAGTCGAGCCTCTGTAGAGAGGTCTGGGCTATATACAGGCAAAATATTATTATGATAGAAGCATTTTTCGCAAAAAGAGAATATTTTGAAAATTGGTTATTCTGTGTTCATTTTTTGTCAAAATATTGTAATGAAATAATTTTTTATTGTAATAATATTCTTAAAACAATTTTATATACATTTTATAATCTAAGTAACACTAAATATAATAAATATTATTCATTTGTACGCTTTTGCAAAATCACGGTTCCGAACGTAGTCGGATACCTTTAATTAAAGGGGAACTAAATATAGAAAAGAAACCATTCATTCATCGGCTTTTTCAAAATCACATTTCCGAACGTTGTTGTATACTTTAAGTATTGATATTTATTATATATATAGTATCGATTCCTAAAAAATATTTATAATGTTTTAGTTCGTTATGTTTAAAAAGTGATCTCTCTCTGTGTGTGTATGATCGCGTTCGCTTAATAAATATAAATTATAACATAATATGTGTGACACGTATTCTGACCTTAGATTCACACATATCCTCACCAGTTAGATATTTCTTTATTTAAACTCTAAAACTCAATGGTACATATGCTATACCACCAATTCAAAAGTTCGAAGATTAAGTGAAAAAAAAACTATGTTTAGATACTATTTCTTTTTACTGAATGAATGTTCATTTATTTGTGTTATGTTTTAAAAGTATTTGCAAACAGATACCAAATTTTTTTTTAAAAAATGCAGAAATGCTACGTTTAATGATGTTCTCTATATAATAACAGAAGGAAACAAACATCTTAAACTTAACTGAGGAAATCGGATTAAACTAAATCGGATTACACAGAATCGTCAACGAAAAGGTGATGGAAATAAATATTATAAGGCTCAAAACGGAAGCGTTAAGAAATAAGATTTGGAAACACAGTTACCACTCTGCTTATTTATTAATGATTAGTAGAACAGTATATTTTGGTAAGACATCTATAAATTCCTATTTATTTATTATTTTTCACGAACCATAAAATCCACTTTCACAATATATATATATATATATATATATATATATATATATAAACCCAGAAAAAATTAAACTACTTTCACGGAAACTTGGTAGGCTGGTAAGAGATATGCAAATGATTCAAATTTCAACGCCAAAATGACAAGGATAAGCGCTTATGCGCGTATGAGATGCGTTGCTTGAAGAATTTAAAAGCAGGATTGCTCGTGCTGTAGGGTTATTCAAACACATCTGTCGACTTGGATGGACGGTATTGTGACTGGTGATGAATCGGAGGCGTAATAGGTGACAGTACGATCAGTTGTCAGACTTTAAGAGAGTTCATATAGTAGGCCTCAAAGAAGTAGGTTGGTTGAACAGACGTATCAAAGCCTCCACTTTGGTCAAAACCATATGGTAGTTGCTCGGTGTTGGTAACAATGGATCATGAAAGGGATGGTCTACCGTCGCGGAG
This sequence comes from Trichonephila inaurata madagascariensis, assembly GCA_019973955.1. Classification (NCBI taxonomy): domain Eukaryota; kingdom Metazoa; phylum Arthropoda; class Arachnida; order Araneae; family Nephilidae; genus Trichonephila; species Trichonephila inaurata. Next base: position 14,277 of record BMAV01015534.1, read on the forward strand.
GGTCAGGGTGTCCTAGAAATAAAAATATGTGCAATGATTACACAATCATAAAAGTGGCCATGTCCTTCCGCACAACGTCTTTAGTATCGATTCGACGCCTCTTACCACATTCGAGACATCCGATGGTATCAAGGGAAACCATACGGAGACGATTGGCCAATGCGCGAGCGCAGGTAAAAAAGGGCGGACGACCACAAATTAATCCATCACTAGCAGTGCCAATTGGACTTTTTCCGACTTCGGGAAAGTTGGTGAGTGACCTAATGGAGACACGTGTGATTTTTAGCGATGAATCTTGATTCAGTCTCAATGCTGATGATATGAGTGTGGATTCAGCCAGATCACCGGTCCCATCTGGCATTTTTGATGAGAGAAATACGGCGGTAACGCAAGTTGTGACAGGGTCGGGAGTGATTTGTTGGACACTCGATCATCTCTACTCGTCCTTCAAAGAAGTTTGACAGCCCGCAGTTACGTGGACGAGATTTTAACATAGGTTGTATTACCTATGCTACCATGTTGCTCAGGTACCATTTATTGGCAAGTCAATACTCGTCCAAATACTTCTCGATTCTTTCACCAATGCTTCAAGGGTATGACGTACTTTCATGGCCTTCCAGGACACCAGACCTCTCGCTAATAGAGGCCGTCTGAGACATGCTTGGAAAGCAATTGCAGTAGTGCCCATTTCCGAGATTATGGCATAATTTTCCGTAGGAGGTCATACGTGGCCTCATTGATTCGATGCCACGCTGTGTTCCGGCTTGTATAGCTGCCAGAGGTGGATTTACTGCCTACTGATTTGCAATTTTCTTAAACCATATATTCTTGATAAAACAACCTGTTCTGCATTTGAAGCCATTTGCTAATCTCTTCATACACTACATACATGTCAAATTTCGAGATAGTTGATCGTTTCCTTCGGGGTGCGTATATTTTTTTGAGATAGAGTGTATTATCCACAGATTATCTGAGTCACATTTATTCAATGGGTCTTGTAGAGATAGTCATTATCAGAAGTATGATTGCAATGTCTTACATCGCTAAATAAGACCTATAGAACAAGTTAAATGTTTTTGGTTATAGTGCCTTAGCAGTACTTTGAAAGGAGCAAAGAATAATATATTAGATAAATGAATTAGTAATTGCTGTAATACATTAGCTTATCGGTTATTTTCGATATTGCAATGAATTAATTTGTTGTCACAAGGATTCTCAAACCTCAAGGAGCATTAACTCAACATTAACTCAGATTCTCATGATTTAAGGTATATAATTTGAAATATATATTTGTTATCTAAAAGTTAATAAGGAAATAAATTATTTTAAATTTTAAGTATAGTCTACTTTATAAGTGCCCTGATTTTAAACAAAAATTCCATAAGAATGATAGAATAATGGAAAATAAAAAAATAATTTAATAAATATTCCTTTCCTTAACCCATTTACTGCCAACTACGTGATATCTCGTAAGTGCACATACCAAAACTGCTGACTACAAGTTTGAAGCTGATAACCACTGGGAGCATGGATCGTGGAGTGAATCCATATCTGAAAGATGGTGGCCTTCATTCATTGTTTTTCCATAGTGCTCGCTACCTGATTGGTAAAGCGAAAGAAGGCAAAAGGAAGGTGCAATGATAGTGATAGATTCCTGCCGAGGCAGAGCCTAATCTTAGAATGATGTAGCTGAGACGGAGAGATGAAATTATTAGATGCCCATAAATTGAGTTATCACTACATTGATTTTCGAAAAATAATAGAAGTTTTACTTAGAGAGATGGAGACTTCGAGTCATCTCGTAGTTGGAGTTTCAATTTTCAATCGATTCCAACTGGTCAAGGACTCAAATCTATTGAGTTAGGAATCATTTGAAATGATGAGTGAAAATGTTTCATAAATGTTTCAAAAAATATGCACAATATCAGTTATTATCAAAGTAATAACTTAGATGACTCGTTATTTAAATTAGTTATATTGTGTATGTATGTGTGTGTTAATAGCTGTTTAAACAACTTATCATCAATAACCGACTAATAGTTATGGTTACTTAAAAATTAGTACTACTCCGTCGATACAAGATTCATAGGTTCATATGTTTCACTAAGATGCCATGTAAATCATTGTGAAATTTAAAAATGACAAAAATGAAATAATGATAAATATTTAAACATAAAGCAGGAATTGTTAAAATATTAATTGTAAAATTTTTAAATTCTCTTTCTCAAAAGCAAGCAACAACACTGTTCAATGTATAATTCCATTCTGGTATTTGAATAGTATGACTTTTCTAAAACTTTACCAACTCAACCTCTATAAATATTTTTAACAAATTACATTTGCTAGAATGTAATAAATTAATGAGTTTAAAACCCGAAGAGCATACATTTTTTGTTTTAGTTTCAAATCATATTTTTTTTTAAAAAAAATGATTTTTTTAAAGGAGTTAAGTAAATTAATTTTTTCATATAGTACAAGAATAAAAAACAATCCCTTTGCATTAAGTATTCCATTTACAACATTTTAATTGTAATTATTTATGCTTAAAATTTATTCTATATATCTCATTCCTTATATAAAATAGGCTCGATGTTTGTAGAGTCATGCAATTTTAAATCCAAATTCAATACATGCAAAAAATCTTGCACAAAAAAAATATTCATTAAATTAATTTAATATTATAATTGTTTTAATTCCTAATCTACTTTTCATAAATTTTAATCTCTAATTAAATATAAAGGATATCATTAGAATTGTCAGATCTCTGCTCAAGGAAAAATTCCTTCGCTTCCAGAGAAAAGGCCATCTCTTTCCGAGGTAAATAAAAGGAAATTTTTCCTCTAGAACTGATTAATCGATAGAAGTAGCTGTGACTACTATTTCGTGGTTCAAGCACAAATAAATCGTGTCTAAAGACACCGAAGGAGACGCTGGTGAAATGTGAGAGGGCGTATGGTTCATCTGTTTGGGTCGACGATTTTCTGTATCAGTTCCGTTGTAATGGGAGATTTGAGTGTGCAGAGAAACGCTGCCCATTTTCTTCTTTTATGATTCTCATCATAAATTAACTAAATATTTTTTTCCAGCAATAAATATTGATTGGTTTTCTTTTTCCCCAAAATTTTAAGATGGAAGATAATTAAATTTATTTCTATAAAAACTTTTTTTTTTCTTACTTTTTTTCCAGTACTATTTTTAATCTTGTTCTCAAGTTTAATTGCAAATAATTAAATATTCGGTTTTAATAAAATAATTTTGGGCATACTCAGCTCTATCTTTCAACACATAATAGTGAACATGCATTGACGTAAATTGCTCAGGTACCATACGGAATTTGTAATGTCAAATTTTTAATGAAGATATGAAAATACGATTTTCATTTATTTAGAAATATTTTCATATAAATAATGCTATTTTCTTATAATCTATCTAAATAAAGTTTTAAATTTTTTTAACTATGCTAATTTTTCTTGTACAAATTAAATATAGTTTAAAAGATTTTGAAAAATAATTTATTCTTGTTTGCCATATAAAAATAATTTTTTAAAAAAACTTCTTATAGAAAATAAAAGTTTAATTTTAAATTATATGATCATTTATTTTAAAATAAGTTATAACTTTTCTTATGTGAAGATAATATAAACTTTTGTACCTAATAAAACAAATAATAAAAGTTGCTAGAAAGTAATTGAATCTTTAAGTGTAGAATTTGAAAGGACAAATTTCAAATTTCAATATTTGTAAGTATAAAAGCATAGTAAGAACTTTTATGGTTATCTTATAAATAAAAATGGCTTTTGTTGTAATTTGTATTTACAGTGGTATTCTTATTTCATTGTAAAAACCCTTTAAATTTTATAGCTTTGACTACTTTGAATACAAAACTTCTTTTATCCTATGGTGTTTTATTTTGAATTTTTTCCCAGTACTGTTAAAGTTATATTTCTCATAGAAGAAATATAATAAAATATAATAGAAATATATAAGAAGATTTGTCCTTAAGAAAAGAAATATAGAAAACAAAAAAGCTTTTATATATTATGTACTAATTTGAGATTATATGTAAATAATGAAATATAAATAATAATAAAGGTATATAAATCGGAGAGAAAAAATAAATAATATTATTTTTAAGTGTTTATGTTCATTTTTTCATAAAACAAATTTATTGGTACAAACGTAACAATGGATTTTTTAAAATTTTGAGCATAGATATTTTTTCGTATAGAAAAAATACAGATTAATTTTAAATCAAAGCAGGATTTTTTAAGTGTATAATAAAAATACGTCCAAAACAATTCAATCAAAATAAAAACGACTATAAAAAATGAATGATAAGTAAAGTATATTTGTTTATAATTATAGTATATCTATCTACTTTTTTCCTACAAAGTATTGAAACAATAAAAATTAACATATAATTGGTCCAGTTAAAATGTTAAATTTAACAATGGACTAGACTTTGAAATTATTGAACTTCTTGCAAGGGCACAAAATTTTTTATCAAAAAGAAGAACAGGAAATGTTTACTATTAAAACTGGATAGTATGGTGAAATTAAGACTTGCAGTGGATCAGTTTTAATATTTTCATCATTTGCTAATGTTACGTACCTGATGCATTTCTACCTTTTATACTAGAAGTAAAAAAATAGCTTATCTTATTTACATTTCTAATTTTATAAAATCTATTTTACAATGCGAAAAGAATCTGTGAACATATTCTGATTTTGAGTTAAAATCCTATATATGTTTATATATAAAAATCTTCCGTGCGTGTGTATGTGACTGAACTCCTAAACGACTGGACCGATTTTGATGAAATTTTTTTGTGGGGGCTCAAGTGGATTCGAGAATGGTTTAGAATCGCAATTCGGTCGTATATCGCAATTAGTTAAAAGGATATTAATTAAAAACATTCAAAACATACAACTGAACATTCACCTGCATTGTTGTAACAACGTTATTGTTATAAAAAAGACGTAAGTTGGCGTCGAAAGTCGATTTTCAGCCAAACGGGCCAAACCGGGTCTTTATTGTTATAAAATTGCAGACGAATCATGCTTTTAAGCATTTTTAATTAATATATTTTCAAATAATCTTTATATATAAAAATCTTCTGTCCTAAAGTGCTCCTCCTAAAGTGCTGGACCGATTTCGATGAAATTTTTTTTGTCTGTTCCAGTGGATTCGAGAATGGTTTACATTCACAATTCGGTCCGATATAGCAATTAGTTAAAAACATATTAATTAAAACCAGTTTTAATTACCAGTTTTTGGCACGAACTTTGATTTGTCTGCATTGTTGTAACAATGATATTGTTACAACAATGACAAAAGTTGACGTCAAAAATCAGTTTTCAGCCAAAATGGAATTTGACGTTGCTTTACTGACTGTATTAATTAACTTTTTTCAAAAAATAACATGTGATTAACATGAAATACACTATTAAAATCTCAATTTCTACAATGTTTTAAATTTTTCTAATTTAAATTCCTAAAAAAATATAAAACTATTTTTCAAGCAGATTGATACATATATTTAACCTTTTCCAACGCTGCCAAGTGAATTTGAAACAAAATATTGTAAAACTTCAAAAAAAAATTTGGAATTTTGTAATTAAAAAAAGATTTTGCTTTCTTTATACAAAACATATTTTTAAAGAAGATGTATTTTTTCTGTCTAAGGTGCCGTAAAAATACAACGAAAAAAATTGGAAAAATCGCCAAATGCCAGTAATAGTTAATTATGGGAAAGCTACCTCAAAACACACGAGTTTGAGCGCTTAAAACGCATATGCGGGAAAACAACTTACTGAGAGTACGTAAGCAGATAAAAGATTTTTCTGTCAGAAAAAGATGTTCCCTTTTTGAATGTTTTTCTTTTATAATGAGTGTAAAAAATAAATTTTCCAGTAATTTTCGAAATCCAATTGATTAGTTTGAATTTTAAAAAGTATTCATTGCAGAATAATTGATATGATCTTAGTTTTTAATATTACACCGCTACTGATAGTTTTCATTTACAGAAATAATTTACTGAAAAACCTTAAAATATAGGAAAATGCTGCCCTGTTTTTATTAAATAGTACTATTTCCTTTTAAATCTTTTTTATACAAGGAATGTAAACAAATTTTTAGGCTCTTTCCCGTAGTTATTTTTTCATTCTCAGTTACATATATTTAATCGAAAAATCAAACATCCAGATAAAAGTAGTCGTTTCATAGCTAACGTATTCATAACTTCATATTTTTTATTCATTATTTAACGAAAATTGATATAAATTAATATATTTTTTAAGAATCAAAGTTATATTGTGTTTTATTATGTATTACTAAATGATTTATTTAATAATAAATTCGTACAATGTCTGTTTTCTTGAGAACAAAACTGAATTAGCTTCGTAAATTTTTAATCGAAAATAGAAATTTGAAGAAAAAAAAAAAGGATCTTATCCCTTGTTGAAAAAAGGGGGTTTTATACTTCAAAAAACCCATGCAACGCGCTGGGGTAAACGGATGGAAAAGAAACCTGTCTGAGAAAGAAAAGAATTGGAAGGAAGGGGAAAAGAGGATTTAAATGAGATAAATATAGATATCACTCACATCGCTTAGTAACACACACACAGAAGTACTGGTGTTCAGAGAGAAAGAGAAAATTTCCATCTGGATAAAATTGTACCCACGGAAAAAGCCCTTGCAATGCCGAGCTAAGTGGCGAAAAAACAGACCTGCCCGACAGGACAAAGATGTGGAAGAAACTTCAAAAAACAGTATTTTAATGTGACATATATAGAAATCACACACATGAAGTTTTGACACTGAAAAGGAAGGAGAATCTTCCAAGGTATAAAGCTGTACACTTGAAGAAGCCCGTGCAACACTGGGCCATCCAGCTAGTATATATATATATATATATATATATATATATATATCTTCTGTGCGTGTGTATGTGACTGAACTCCTCCTAAACGGCTGGACCAATTTCGATGAAATTTTTTGTGTGGGTTCAAGTGGATTTAAGAATAGTTTAGATTAACAATTCGGTCCAATATCGCAATTAGTTAAAAAAATATTAATTAAAAACATTAAAACATTCAACTCAATATTCACCTGCATTGTTTTAACAACGTTATTGTTATAAAAATGACGTTAAGTTGGCATCGAAAATCGATTTTCAGCCAAACCGGGTCTTTATTGTTATAAAAATGCAGAGGAATCATGCTTTTTAGCGTTTTTAATTAATATCTTTTCAAATAATCTTTATATATGTAATTCTTCCGTGCGTGTGTATGTGACTGAACTCCTCCCAAAGGGCTGGACCGATTTCGATGAAACTTTTTGTGTGGGTTCAAGTAGATTCGAGAATGGTTTAGATTCACAATTCGGTCCGATATAGCAATTAGTTAAAAACATATTAATTAAAACCAGTTTGAATAACCAGTTTTGGGCGCCAAATTTGATTTGTCTGCATTGTTGTAATACTGTTATTGTTACAACAATGGCAAAAGTTGGCGTAGAAAATAAGTTTTCTGCCAAAATTAAATTTCATGATGTTGTTCTATTGACTGTATTAATTAACTTTGTTTAAAAAATAAATGCTTTTAATATGTGATTAACTTGAAATATGCTTTTAAAATCTTAATTTCTACAATGTTTTAAATTTATCTAAATGAAATTCTTAAAAAAAAGATAAAACTATTTTTCAAGCAGATTGGTACATTTTTTAAACCTTTTCCAACGCTACCAAGTTAATTTGAAACAAAATATTGTAAGACTTCAAAAAATTTTTGGAATTTTTTTAATTAAAAAAAAATTCTGCTTTCTTTATACATAAAATATTTTTAAAGAAGATGTATTTTTCCGTCTGGGGAGCCGTAAAAATACAACGGAAAAAAATGGAAAATCGCCAAATGCCAGTAATAGTTAATTATGCGAAAGCTACCTCAGAACACACGAGTTTGAGGGCTTATATCGCATGCGCGGAAAAACAACTTACGGAGAGTACGCAAGCAGATAAGTGATTTTTCTGTCAGAAAAAAGATGTTTTCTTTTTGAATGTTTTTCTTTTATAATGATTGTAAATAATGAATTTTCCAGTAGTTTTCCAAATGCAATTTATTAGTTTTAATTTTAAGAAAGTATTCAATGTTTTATGTATAAAATAATTAATGCGATCTTAGTTTAATAATACATCGCAATTTTTAGTTTTCTTTTAGAGAAATAATTTACTGAAAAATCTTAAAATATAGGAAAATGCTGCCGTTTTTATTAAAAAGTACTATTTCCTTTTAAATCTTTTTTTTTTTATTCAAGGAATGTAAACAAATTTTTAGGCTTTCCCCCGTAGTTCTTTTTTCATTCAGAGTTACATATATTTAATCGAAAAATCAAACATCCAGATAAAAGCAGTCGTTTCATAGCTAACAGTAGACATTTTTTGATTCATTATTTAACGGAAATTGATATAAATTAATATTTTTTTAAGAATTAAACTTATATTGCGTTTTATTGTTTATTACTAAATTATTTATTAATATTAAATTCGTACATTGTCTGTTTTCTTGAGAATAAAACTTGATTAGCTTTGTAAATTTTTAATCGAAAATAGAAATTTGAAAAAAAAGATCTTATCCCTCGGTGAAAAAAGTGGCTTTTATACTTTAAAAATCCATACAACGCTTGGCTGAACGGAGGGAAAAGAAATCTGTTTGACAAAGAGAAGAAGTAGAAGAAATTTCTGAAAAGGGGATTTAAATGACATAAATATGGAAATCATTCACATCGCTCAGTAACACACACACACAGAAATACTGGTGTCTATAGAGAAAGGGAAAATTTTTCTGGGGATAAAATTGCACCCACGGAAAACCCCTTGCAACGCCGAGCTAAGTTGCGAGAAAACAGACCCACCCGACTGGACAAAGATGTGGAAGAAACTTCGAAAAAGAGCATTTTAATGACATTAATATAGAAATCACATAAGTGCTGACACTGAAAGGGAAGGGGATTCTCCCAAGGCATAAAGCTAAACACTTGAAGAAGCCTGTGCAACGCCGGGCCATCCAGCTAGTATATATATATATGATCAAAAAAGTATGAATAATGTATATATTTTTTAAATTTTAAGTTAAAATTATAATTACTTTTAAACAAATAGTTCAGTAATAGTTTAAAGTTATTGGAGAATAATTCTTATAATGCAACAAAGTTATCAATACCAAATCGAATAGTGTAAATTTTGCTGTTTTGCCAACTCGAGTGGTCGTCAAGAATCTAATTGATACCTCAAGCATGAAACAGCTTAAAGGTTAAAAATTAAAAATATCGCTTACGTAGGAATAACTTCATATAACTTTTCATATATTCTGGTAGGTAAATTTATTAATTTTAAATTAATTTTTTATTCCTATTAAAATAAAACTTTGAATTTCAAAGAACCAATTTTCCCTTAATCAACTTAACTCTCATAAGTAACAATTGAATCCAGTTTTTCTTGTGACTCAAAAACCTCTCATTTCATGAAAATATAAATGAAATACTTTGCTGTCCCAAGTGCTTAATACTTTTATTTAATTAAATAAACGACTTTAAAATAAGAAAAATTCGCAGTATCAAGATAGTTAATTATTGAAATTGAATTATAAATTATTCCTTGCGCTTTTAAAACTGTGTTGAAATTTTGCGAAATGATGTAATAAAATATAATTAAATATTAAAAATGTACTTAATTTAAGTAAAAGTCCGCATATCAATTCTACTAAATTCGTTTTCAATAGTGTCATTTGAGATTATTATTCCCAAGTTGAAGTGAAAGTTTAAAATAACACACATTCGAATCAATTTCTTCAAACTAATCAACTCAAAAAAATGTAAAATTTACACTGTCGTATATTGATATAGTATAATAATTCTATTCTGCATTTTTCTTTGAACTAAGCATTTTAAGGCAAATCCGTTGAGAATTGTTACGCTTATAAATCGACTTAAAAAAGAACATTAAATCAGCGTTCAGGAATTTTTTTTTTTTTAAAATATATTAATATTAGGCTAAAGTAAAGTGAAAGTCACAAGTGTAGTTCATTCTTCTTATCGCGCGCATGCGATAAAAATGAAGTCTCTAAATTAATATTCAAAAGTTAGAGTTTTAAGATTTAATTAATTCATGAATAAATATTGGATTGCTTTGTACTCCACTAGCTATGGATTAAATGTTATTTTTATAAATACACAAAAGGTGCTTGTGTTTGTAGAAAATAATAAATCCGCAAAGAAAACAGAAATCAAATTCAGATGGAATTATTTAATGATGAATAGTGTGTTTTGCATAATTTCACTGATTTAGTATTTGGTTGTGTAAATGTTTTTTAATCAAATTTTATGCAAAAGAAATTTCTAGAGACATAAGATATACAATTCATCGAATCAACAGATTGGTTACGAAATCTCATATTATTTAACAAAATAAACACTTAAGAAAAATAAATAATGTATCGAGGAAGTACAGATTTCCATACATTGATCTTTCCAAGAAAAACTTAATTTAATGTCTATAACATGCACGACAGTGTAAGTTTTATAACCCTTTGAGAGTGATAACAACGTATGAGTGAGAAGCTGTGGCTAAGGTGGTATGAATGTACAGTCTGTCAAAAAAGTATTGGGACACGCTACGCATTCATAGATTTTTATCGAAATACTTTACTTAAACATACAAATGAAACAAAAAAAAGAAGTAAAAGTTATTTTGGTAAATACAAATAATAATAATTTGAACAAAACTGATACATCAATGCAATTATGGCTAAAATTGAAAATAAAAGAAATCGCGTTTAAAAAAAGTACTCAAAAAAGTATTGGGACACTTCCCAATAAATTAAGAAAAACAATTCAAACTTAGAAATTAATATCTTGTTGGGCCCTCCTTGCTTTTTATGACATCTCGAGGTCTATTTGGCGTGGATTGGATCAATTTTTTTTGCAAAATGATCTATCGATTTTGGTCCACTCTTCGACCAAATATTTTCTTAAATCGTGCTTGTTAGAAATTAGGTGTTCATATAGTTTTTGATGCAAATAATACCATACATGTTCAGTAGAATTAAGGCCTGGACTTTGTACAGGAATCTTAATAACACTAGGGAAGTGGAAGAGGACCCTTAACTTGCAATTATTTGCAGTACGTTTCGGGTCATTATCTTGGTACAATTTAAAATATCAGGAAATTCCCAGTTTGCTCACACTTTGCTTTAAATTTC
>BMAV01015534.1:39413-55273 GCA_019973955.1 Trichonephila inaurata madagascariensis
CCCCCCCCCCCCCCCCCCCCCACCCCCCCTCGCGAAGCCGCAAGCATAGCGATAAGTTGAAAATAAATAAATATTCAAAAATTATGCATCACAACATAATAATAAAAAAATAAAATACATTTTTATGCTGACATATTATACTGATAAATGTACTTGTAATGCACAATCAATACCAAATTCAGAACATGTTTAATATTGCATGCCATGAATTTTTAAAAGGAATGTTCAATATTAGAAATTGTCATTCTAATTAGTTTTCCATATTTAACTAAGATCAATATTTTGTTTTCAAAGCAGTCATAGCAGAAAATACGAATGGATGCAGAATAGATGGAAAATGGATCATTGAAGAAATGGATATTTAATGTAATTAAAAGCTATTATGTGATCTGTTCCAATTTAAAAATTAGTTTTAAACATAATACTTATCCTACTTAAAAGTAACTTTTTAAAATGCCTTACTTAAAAGTAATACATAAAAATTTTAATACTTATCTTGTAACGAATGTTAAAAATATTACAATATTGCGCTGGCAATCCCTTTCGGCCGTGTGAACATTTAACCAGCCTGCCAGCTCAGCTCAAAAAGCAGATGCAAATAGCCACGCGTGAAAACCTCGCGTTATTTTGTACAATATTAACTATTTTTGTGCTCAATTTGAATGAGATGAATTTAGAAATGGCGAATTAAAGTTGATTTAAGCTAACCCCTTAGTTTTCTTTGAGTGCAGGCTATAATCTTCATAATTAGTATGGTTTATAATTAAGGTCATATTATAAGCTTTATCGTCAAAAAGTACCGTCATTATTATTGCATTCAATACATTGTAATTGTATGGGGGGATGGCGATGAAAATTATGATTGAAAATTGGGTAGCAAGTATTGAAAGTTTATTTGCACATTTAACATTTATAAGTAAGATAGTATTAGTTACAAATCTTGTTACTTTTTAGATACATAGATGATTTAATTATTTTTAGTAATATGGTAGATTTTTCCTAGCTTTAATTATTATCCCCAATATTTAAAATTATTAAAAACTAATTACAATAATGAGTCAGCTAACTTTTGGGACCTTCAATTAAACATTAAGACTAATTTGCTAATAAATAATATAGTTGATAAAAAGACTCTTTTGATTTTAACATTAAATAAATGACATTCTGGTGTAGTAACCTACACCTATCAATATTTAGAAATATTGACTTAAATTTTATAAAAAAAAGCAATGATTTAGGTACTGATAATGTATTAAAACAAGGTAATTATTCCAAATTCGGCAATAATTGCTTGGAATACAACTAGTAAATAAAAGAACTATTATTAGAACTAAAGTAAATATTAGAGCATCGAAGTGTTTCCCCCAAAACTCAAGATTCTATTTTTGTTTAGAATAAATGAATAATTAAAAATAATTGGTTGTATTAGAAAATTGAAGCCAAATCTGAAGTATTCAAATTTGTTCTAGTATTTTTTACTCTATGTATCAAAAGAAAAAAATGCAAATTTTATATTCATCCAGCCTAATGCTAGCTTAAATGGTTTTTTCTAGATACATGAAAACAACCTGAAACTTTATTTAAATGTAAAATGCTTTAAACATGAATCTCCCAACAACTATACGGAATGCCTCTTTAAAAAACCTTTTTTAAAACACTCTTTAAAAAAAGCAACTCAGGTTTTCCATTTTCAACTACTTATTTCAGTTTTCTTTTATTGTGAATCTTGGATTTACTCTCACTTGACATTCTCTGATTCTTCATACTTGACACTATTTTGTGGAAGAAAGTAAATTTCCTGCCATTTGGAACATAACGCCATTTCTTATTTTTACTTTTAGGATTTAAGAAGAGTTGTAAAATTCATACAATAAAATGTATTGAGTTGAAACTCCTTTTTTAAAATAGTTTAAAAGCAATCTAGTTATTTTATTGCAAGCTTTTCTATAGATCAGGCATTCTTTTCTTTGAATTTGGGTTTCAATTTATTTTTGTTTGAATAGTTGACTAAGACAGTGATTCCTGAAGGGATCCATATGGACCTCTTTTGGGAAAGTTTAAAAAAGAACCATTATATTTTAAGGATCGATACCATTTTTTTTTCAGTTTTAAGATTTTATTTACTTTTTAAAAGTTGTAATTATTAAATAATACAATTCTTAAATTACTTTGGAAGAAATTTGTTCTTTTAAAAAGGGTTTATGCTTTTAAAAAGTTTAATAATTTCTTCTCTAGAACTTGCTTTGTACTGGTATTCTAATAAATATTACAATATTAGTTTCATTTACAACGAAAACTTTACATAATGAATTTTTAAAAATATTTAAAATTGGTTGCGTTTTTGCCAAAACTTAGTATTATTGGTACTTAACGTATGATACGTTGACCAATTCGTCGACAGTCGTCGCCAAATGTGAAGAACTGTTCCCACGCATGCACGAACACTATCTTGTATACTCATATGGTAATAACATTTAGCAAAGTCTTTTGATTTTTCTTTCTTATTGAGCGAAATTGGTCGAGAGAGTATAATACGTAATTCCGTAATATTTTATTATTTGTGATGGCAAAGAATTTTTAAATATGTTTAAGAATCTTAAACTGATACCACTGTAAACAGTTCAAAGAGAAAAACAGTCATTGCAATTAAGTTGCAATGAAGATTTATTGTGTATAATAGAACTTCTGACACTATGGTTCGGTGAATAGTCCTGTAACATTAACGTAAATGAAACATTAATAAAAGTTACCTTACTGTCCTTCGAAATAGTCATCTTTCATAACTATACACCGCTGAGATCTGCTATAGATGTCCTGGAAACTTTGCAAGAAGTTTTCTTTCGAAATGGAGTTCAAAAGCCTCGTCCCGTTTCGTTGGATGTCAGAAATATCGTCAAATTTCTTTTCTTTCAAAACGATTTTGAGTTGTTGGAATAGTAAAAAGTCTGAAGGATTGAGATCTGGCGAGAATGGTGGATGTGCAATATGGACCTCTCTCCTTTTTTTGCCAGAGACTGTTTGACGATATTGGCCGCGTGAGGACGAGCATTGTCGTGAACAAAAACCATGAACTTTGTTGTGTGTAATTGGGTCGTATCCTGCGTAGACGTTTCATGAAACGGGTCAAAATTCTAATGTACCGTGCAGCATTAATCCTCCAGCTATCATGTCAACATTTAATCGACGGTCTATCGTGACTAATTTTCTCAATGTTTTCGTCACATACTGAAGTCTTTCGCTACAGGGGTTATCAGAAACACTTTCTCTGGTTTTTCGAAAACGGGCGAACCACTCGTACGCACACTTCATGGACAATGTTTGATCTTCCGGAACACGTACCAGTATCGAATAAGTTTCTGTCGGTGTCTTGCCAAGCTTAAAACAAAACTTTAAATTGATCTTTTGTTCATTCATTTTCCTGTTCTCAGTCAAGAACCAACGCACTAAAAAAGCACTTAGTAAAACAAGTCTTACACGCAATACAAACAACGCTCAAATGAACAACGGTAGGAGCAGATGTTCAACACCTGAAGCTACGAATGTGCAGTGTTTTGTTTCACCAGTGTTGGGTGATCGGCCGTTATGACTTCGATCACCGAACTTTATTGTCAGAGGTTGTATTGTAAAAATTTTCTGTGAAATGCATGATTCTCTACTTTACATGCAATTTGAGTGTAAATATAAAACTTTGGTAATTTATAATACTTATTTATGAAAAAATGGTATCGTACTCAACAAAAAGTTATTGTAATCCAAAAAAGCATAGCAAAAGTTTATTCCTTTAGAGATTTTTGTACAATTATCTACAATTAAGATAGAAAAAAAAACTATTATGGGTTTCATTAATTGTTCACAAATCCACGTAAAATAATGCTCAGGAATCGATTTGAGTCTCTCAATAAAGCATTATTCTTCTTTACTGACCAAAACATATAATTACTTTTATGTAAATTTTATTCATTTATTTTACATTATTCAATCAACTAATTATGACCATCATACTAAAACTAAATGGTAATCATGAATGCGTCTCCGCCACTGATTCTGGCGAGACCCACTGTATGGAGGTCAAGGTTCAAAGTAAGAACATTAGTGCAGTGTTGAAGTTAGGAGAATGAGGTGACATAGGCGTCACAATTGACCTTGGATTAAAATCACGAATCCCGTCACATCCCCGTTTGATTCAACATGCGATGTTAATAAATAATTTTTATCACTATTACAACAACACGTCTTTTCAATTTGTCTGATTTAACGTTAAGAAATTGTTACGTTTGCATTTACTAAAAACTATTCTTTTTTATAGGTATGTAGCTGACCAATTGAAGAAAGGAAACAAAGTCGAAGCTGAATCTTTTGACTGCGTCACTATCTATTTCAGCGACATCGTCGGTTTTACCACTATGTCTGCCCAGAGTAGCCCACTACAAGTAATCAATCATCGTTACTCCTGCGTTAATGATCAATTAACCCAAATGTTAGCCTCAATTGTGCAATAAACAGCGCTGAACTGTTTGTTAAGGGCGACTTAATTTCATCCTTAAAGTTTCACTCCGATACTAATGAGTTAGAAACTGAAATGTTAAGACAGTTTACGACTTCGTTAATTAGTTTCGAGACAAACCATAAAACCTCATTCAGTGGAATAAATTTTTCGCTAATGAGTTTATCAATCTTTAGAGCGAACTTATTTATTTTTTTACATTACTTATTTATTTTTGATTGTTATGTATATGATACAATGAAATAATGTTAAAAAAAGGGTCAAAATATAAATAAATTGAGTCAACTATATAAAAAAGTAAATATTTTGTTATATTAATCCTATATAAATTTCATATTCTTTTTTAATGTTTCTTTTTTGTTGCTATTATTACTATTTTAAGATTTTGAATAAATAGTTGATTTTAAAATGGGAAAAAGGAATTTTTCTCTTACTCATTTCTTCAAAGTTTCGTTCATTGGCATATGTTTATTTAATAGTAATATATATATAAAGAAAATTTGAATTTCCTTTCGCATTTTTATACCTTTTCCCCTAATGAAATATGCCATCGTAAAAGATATTTTGCAATTTAAAGTAAAAAAAAGTATTCATCGTTAAAAGGGTTTTTCTGAAACATATAAGCCTTTTTAACTGTGATTCTTGAACTTTTAAGTACTTGATAAACATGATAATTTAAGCAACATATTTTTTTTTTGTAAGAAAATAACTTAATGTAAAAGTTTAACCCTTTATTTAATGGAAAAAAATAGGTTAATAAAATACTAAAAATTTTCAAAGGAATTTTGCATTCAAATAATTTCGTTTGTAAAATTGTTTTTTAAGTCGAAACTTTCATGCCACTCCTTGACGAAAATAATTTTAAAAGCCCTTACAAAGGAAACAAAAAATATTCAATATGATGTAATATTTTCAAGTGAGAATATTTGTAGGGTGATTCTGAAACCGCGGAACAAACTCCGAAAGGTGATATTTCACTAAAACAATTTTGCTTGTTTGTTTGTTTGTGGAAGCGACGCTTAGACGCACGACTACAAAATCTGAGATATGAAAAGGGAAAATAAAACATTGTTTATTATCAATATCGTAACAAGCTGCTTCTATACAAATAATACAGCCACAAATAGTAATACAAGCTCTCAATATTGAAGGAATGATCAGGAAACAGTTTGTAAGATGCAAATACTACTCACACTTGAGCAGCTGCAATACATAGTCGATTGATTAGTTCCTTAGTGTACTCAACTGAATGCACCCACTTAAGACGCAATTGAAATTCGATTAATAGTAGTATCATGGTGTCTATCATTTGATCCAACTCACATAATTCAACGCACCCAAACATTGCATCTTAATAACCACAGGAGATAACTGAGTACAAAATGAGGAAAGCACATTTAAATACTTACGACTTTTTGAATATCTTGCCACTATTTTAGTTAGATCGGATCTAGAAAAATATAATAACATCAGCTATCGAGTCGGATTTATTGGAGATAGGGTCTATAGAAAAATTGTTTACACTCAATATCCACACAATAATTCCCAGGAAAGCGTTTTTCGATTACATGTAGATATACAGAATGGTTATTTGCTATTTCTCACACATTTAAAAAGAATTAGAGGCGGCACTTATAAAAAACAAACAAACTTTGTACTAAAATCCTACTTTATCTGTGAATGGTACATGAGCTGGGAAGTCCGACAACAATGTATTTCATTGCAAATTTTATTTATAAAATATTACAACCAGAGACCAGTATTACAACGTGCAAATCAATCTGTTTGCAAAACATCCTTTAGTATCTTTGAAATCATTCACCATTCACTCCATAGACACAGTCAAGCATGTTGGTTGTCGTAATTTTGAACATATATCTTGAACAATTCTCTAAAGAAGCATTTTGAGATGGATAAGTTAATGCATATTTTTTTCCCTTTCATTTACTTTTTTCCCTGCGCGTCACTCCCGCCTTTGCGTTTCTGTTCAAAAAATGTATCATTGAGCTGATTATTCCTCAAATGTTCGTTCCCCATGAGTTTAAAATTATCCTATGTATTATTTTTAATAAATTTATCAAGTTTACATCCTCTCACAAGTAGGGATTGCAATATCGG
The DNA here is from genome assembly GCA_019973955.1 of Trichonephila inaurata madagascariensis. Lineage (NCBI taxonomy): Eukaryota > Metazoa > Arthropoda > Arachnida > Araneae > Nephilidae > Trichonephila > Trichonephila inaurata. The sequence continues at coordinate 46,036 of BMAV01015534.1, forward strand.
AACAAAAGTCCAATACCGGTATTCGGTATTTCTTAGAACTTAATACCGGGATACCGGTTTTAATACAGGTAGTAGAAGTTTTAGAAAAAGAAAGAAAACATTGGGTGTTTCTTTGTTTTATTTACTAGATTTATTAAAGACCGTAAATATCACAAAAAATAATTTGTAACTTATAAATTATATAACAATATATAAAGAATCACAAAAAAAGTAAAGGAACATTTTTTTTTTATTTAAATCACAAAAAAAAGTGTGAATATCACAATTCAATCTGTGGTACTATTACAAATTTTTGAAATGAGATCTTAAAAATTATAACGCATCAATTGTACTGTCATTAAGCCTGGAACGTAATTTTGAGCAAAAATTACCAAAAGTGTTATATGCAAATAAAATGTGAATAACAAACTCAACAATTTTAAAAAAAATATTGAAATATTATGCATTTTCTTTAAAAGTTCAACCTTGGTTTCTCAGATACGAATATCAGACTACGAAACCTGCGCGTGTGCAGTATCACTGTGAGCTGTAATAGGATAGTTTTGGCCTTGGATGTGATTCACATATTTTATAACTTCTCTTGATGTACGATACAACTTTGTATAATGAATTTACCCCGTTAGGGAGACATTGTAGTAACATGTGTTGACGGATGAAGGAAGGCAGATGAGCTTGGATATGTTATTCCTCTCTCAACGAGAACTTAGGAGTAATGTATTTAGATCGGAATTTAGGCGTTTAATATCTTCACTTTCTGAAATAGATGTAAAATTAATTTAATTATATTTTAATCATAGTGCAATAATTAAAAGTATAAGATAAAAACAAAAACGTATACAATTTTTCTATGTCGGCGATCCATGAACATATAATGGAAACAATTTTAAAAAAAAATCTAGTAAATACCGAAAAACCGGTATTTGAACTTGTGAATACCGGTATTTCAAAATTGTACAAATGGCTCAAAATACCGGTATTGCAATCTTTACTCACAAGTTATTTGTATTTCACGACTTAATCGATTATTCATAATTGATTTTAAGAAAACAGTACTATATCTATATGAATATCTATATTTATCCTATTCTATCTATCTATATTTATTTCGATAAAAAAAAGGTTTAAAGTGTTATAAATTTATTGATTAAAAGAATGAAAAATTTGAAAATGTGTATTAATTTATCTTAAATACCGAAAACACCATGCTTATATTTTGTTCTTAATCTAAATATCGTTCTTTTTCAGGTAGTAGATTTTCTAAACGACTTGTACACATGTTTCGATTCCATCATCGAAAATTACGATGTTTACAAAGTAGAAACTATCGGTGATGCTTATATGGTGGTGAGTGGGCTCCCAATAAAAAATGGAAATAACCATGCAGCAGAAATTGCCTCTATGGCTCTTCATCTCTTAGAGGCAATAAAGAAATTCGTCATCCGACATAGACCTAATGATTCACTCATGCTCAGAATAGGTTTACACTCAGGTGAGATAATTTATTTAATACATACTCTTTCTCTTCTCTCTAAAATTGGTATTTTATGATGTAGAATTCCAATTTTCTGTGATTTAATGCAATATATGATATTTTTAACACGCTTTTATAAGTTTCACTTGTATGTAACGGAATCTTGAACTCGATTTTTACCCACTTTAAAAGGTCAGATTAATTCGAAATTTTGCACACTTGTCAAGAACCGATGATGATACAATAATTTCATAATTTTGTTCCATTGTCCTGGTCAGGATTAATAGGAATACGACTTATAGATTTGGCGACTAATTCCGTATACCACTTCTTGATTTTGCGATTTATTGCATAATCCATTTTCAAATTTGGCGACTAATTCCATATGCCATTTCCAGATTAAGAGACTAAAAGATTAAGGTGCAACCCTAAAACCGTGAATAGGCTTGTGGTTAATACAAATAAAACAAAAAAAGTGTTCTTTATGTGAAAAAGGGTAGGGTGGTTGCGTCAGCAGTTTCTTACCATAATATAAGTCTAGTTTTTCTGAAAATGAATGTAAAAAATAGTCGTGTATGTGAATAAAAATAATTTATGTTCCAACTGCTAAGATTTTAAAAAAAAATTTTTTTATACTATATCAATTTTGCTTTAACAAATACGTAATTGAAAGAAAATTTATTCGTAGCCTAACATTGATTGATTATATTATTATGTTCCTTTTAGTTTTTTCTTGTAGAATTTTAAAAAAGATTTTTTTGTGAAGACTAAGACATTTTATTTTACTTAGAATATTACAATGTTTTGTTTCAAACATATCAGTCGTAATATTCATTTATTAATTCTTTTTTTTTTTTTTTTTTTTTTTTTTTTTACACAAGTTCTTTCTACTATTTGTATATTTTTGTTATTTATAAGACGTCATTTAAAAATAATAGTAAGCTTGCAAGTAGATCATTTTGCTTCTTTTATCGTTGGTTTGGGTAACTTTTTTTTATTCAGTCATTTACTTACAGAAAGAAGCTAGTTTCACTTTAAAATTAACAAAAATGTTTAAAAAGTCTCTTAAAAGAAAATCTTTGATATATGTAACTTTCATTTTCCATTAATGTATGAAGATTTAATTTAAATATCTATTAAGTAAAACATGTTATAATTACTTGATGCACTTTAATAACGATACGTTCCAACTAATGGATTAAATCATATTTTAATTTGTCGTTTTGTAGTCAGTGTATTCGTTGGCTAAAACCAATTACGTAAAAAATAACGTAAGAAAATAGTTTTGATTTATAAATCAAATAAAATAGGGAATTTCCAGACAAAATTAGTCCCTTATCCAATTAAAATTAATAACATATTTTAAAATAATCTTTATGATTTATAAAAAAAAACACGAACATTTTATAATTTCTTTTAATAAATCGATCCTATTGCAGATGGTAAATATTTTCCTTTCAATCTGAGCATTCCTTATCAAAGATTTATTTTATTTCACCCAAAATATAAATAAAAAAAAATTTCTGCTGCATATCTTTCATGAAAAAAGGAAAACAGGGTACACGTGACTGGACTGTATTTTTCTGGAACCAATACAATTTTTGACGTGGGTGAATTGTAGAGAAAATAAACAATGATTTCTATCTTTTTCCGTTTTTGATCGGAACTGGAGTCTTCTTTCATACTGTGTGCGATCTATTTACATTTTCTGCAAGCATTTTCTTACGTAACTCATTTTTTTTTTTTTAAAGGAATGGGTGTATTTCTTGAAATATTCTGAAACAAACTGTTATTATTCAAAGGAAGTGGGAAATGGACGATTAGAAAATCGACTTAAATATAATTTTTTGACAATAGTTTCAAGTTGGGGGGTATTCACTACGAGCCGGCTGGGTGGCCGTAGTGATAAAATAAAATACAATAAACAGTTCAAGGTCTAATGTAATTTTGTTGTTCGACTTTTCTGTGGGTAATATGGTGAATGATAAGAGATATTTGGGTTGATATGGATTTAATAAGACAGCTTTAAAAGGTTGTAAATAGGATTATATTTCTATATTATTACTTATTTCCCATTTTTGGATGTTATTTAAAATATTTTAGTTGATTTCGTTTTTCAGAACAAGTAGTAATTTATTAAAGAAATATAACACAATTTTCTAATTTTGTGAGTGACTGCGAGTTTTAATATCATTGCACTATAAAGAAACATGAGCGCTATTGGCCACGCACTTCTTAATTTTGAACCACAGTCAAGTGGTGAGGACTGAGCTGGTACTTCACTCTACAAACTACCATACCACACCAACGGCAAGGGTCTTTACAGATTTAATGAGCACCAATGACGTATTTTCTCTCAGAAGCCTTTCGAGTTTCGTAGAAAGTTTTGAATTATTTATTTACGGTTCAGTTATACGCATTACAAATATATATAATTGCAATTTAACAGCATTAATTTAAAGACCTTTCAAAAGGTTGTTGATTGCACATATTGTACATTTTTAACTAATTATACTTCATATCTCCTTCCTTTTAACGACCGTGCAACAAAGCATACAGAATGTAGTTCCCTTTTTTCCCTATATATTAAATATAAAGCACTATAAATCACAAAGTTTTCCCTGTTAGCAAAATTTCTAATGAGCAACTTTTATCCACATAATGAATTTGTAAGTTCGGCACTATTTTATTATTAAAGTATCGAAAGAAAAAAGTATTGAAAATTAATGGATGCATTGTATATAGTTTTGTCAGCTTCATATATTTGGAAATAATTTGGAAAATGCACCTCATTTAAATAAATTGCTACTGGTTTAAGTTTCAGATAGTTGGACATTTCTACTCTACGCTTTTTTTTCTCTGCAAAGCATGAGAATATATTCTTTTAAGACTGCTGACAACATCTATATATGTAAAGAAAAGGATGTATTGTGCGATTTATTTCTGTACTCATATTCAATAATCGATAATGTTTGCATTCCGATATGATTTATTTTCAGCACATTTTGTTTAGTATTTTTTTCACATAAAATAATAGGCTTTATTTCTCAAAGACACCAAGTGCTATTTACATATTTAATAGAAATGAAATGATTCTTTAGTGTAAAGAATTAATGTCACACAATTCAAGAATTGTATACTGATTACATTTGAGCATTTTAAAAGAATATACATATCTTTTGTATTGTTTTATATATTATCTTTTATAACTGATATGAATACGCAATAATGAACTTAATAACATTTTTCGCAAATTTATTAATAATTAAATATTTTATGCTATAAATCAGGTACACAAAGAGTTACTTATAAATGTACTCATTCTTAGCACTATACATAGAAGCTATTAATAGTCATTGTAAATGCAGTTTTTTAAGATGTATTTCTTAGCTTCATGCGAAAATTTTTAGTACGCATGCCAACAAATTAAAATTATTGATTTTTCAAATGGTACTATTAAATTATTTCTCACTATTCATTACTCAATTTGAACATCGAAGCTAAACTTTTGAGTAAAAAAAATGTTGGTTTTATTAATTAATTTTATTTAAAAAGTACTCTAAAACTAAAATGTAGCATAAATTTCTGGTTTTCGCAACATTGTTATGTACACTAATAGTTATTCAAATTACCGAGTAATAGTGATAATTAATGAACGTCATGCTTATAGCTAAACTATATATATATTGCTATTGCAGACGGACCTCTACACTCAAAGAGGGCCGTGGGTTCGGACCCCTTCCCCATCGCCTTAGATTAATTAATGCTAATTTATTATTCAATAATTTATTTTTTAATGTTCTTCATTCCCGACGATAGACAAAACCGAAAGAGTATATTTGGTGGCATACTGGGGTATGATACGACATTGGTGGACTTTCGACCCTGGTTCCCCACCCCATCCTCCCACATTGAAAAGTTTCTGTGTGCTCCTCTCAGTCTTTTAATTTTCAACAGCGGCCAAGTGAACAGGTTGACACCTAATACACGCATGGACAAAAAAAAAAAAAAAAAATAGCGCACCAAGAAGGAATCGTCAAAGTGAAACGAAATTTTGCATACGCAATGACTACTTTGATATAAGTAAATGATTAGAAAATCAAAGAAAAAGGATAATTTATTTCAGAGAATAAGGTAAAAGAACGGAGGATTTAATACCCTGTTGAACCCCCTCTAGTGCGAATGCACGATGCGATACGATCGAGCATTGAGGCATACAAGCTATGTATGTGATGTCTTGAGACATTCCATTCCTTATTGGCTGTAACCTAGCCTCTAGTTCGTTCAAACTCATGGGATACCCATCTCGCCGTCCCAAATGATCCCAGATATTCTCGATTGGAGACAAATCTTAGGATCGGGCAAGCCAAGGAAAGGTAGTAACAGTGCGGAAACAGTCTTGTGAAACCCTTGCTGTGTGAGGCCGAATATTGTTGAAAAATGGCTCCTGGGAGCCGTTGCATGAGTGCCAAGACATGTGGTTGCAGGATGTCATGGACATACCGCTGGGCTGCCATGGTGCCACGGATCAATAGTAGGGGTGACCATGTATTATAGGCAATGGCACCTCATACCAACACACCAGCTGTTGGAACGGTGTGTCACTGTGAAGGAAAGGCAGGATTGAGGCGTTCATCACCGAGTCACAAGACACGAACACGATTGTCATCACTGCTGAGATAGAATCTGGATTCGTTGCTAAAGACGACCTGGTTCCATTCCGCTGCAGTCCAGTTTCCTCGTGCGCGGCACCACTCCAAATGGAGGCGTCAAGGGCAGCACACGTGATAACGTGGGCATCGTGATCACAAATGTCCTTCAGTCAGGCGCCTTCGTATAGTTCGAGAAGACACAGGGGCCCCTAGTGGAGGTGCTATCTGTGCCTGAATGGCGGCCGATGAAGCAGTTGGCTGTACGCGTGCATTTCTTACGATAAGGAGGTCTTCTCAACGACTGGTCAGTCAAAGGCTTTCTGGGCCTGGTCTTCGTGTTTATGACATCTTTCGGATCCACCGGTCCCAACACCTCCTCACTACACAATCAGAGAGGCCTAATTGACGAGATACAGGCCTAGCTGACCACCCAGCTTTCATCATGCCGATGATTCTCCCCCTCTCAAACTGCGACAACTGCTTATATTGTCTTCAAAACTTATATTGTCTTCCTCAGCTCTTTCTTTGTAAACAATTCAGCACATTCAAACAAGCTTTGGTTATCTGTTTTATACTCCACGGAGAATGACGTTAAACGCCCTCTACCGACTATACGTAATGCGCAATCACGCTGCATATCATTTGCAAGTCTCTCTGACATGTACCTGAATGCCAAGTTTCGTTACGATCCCGCAATTACTTCTTGGTGCGCTATTTTTTTTTGTCCATGAGTCAACCCCATTCCCCAAATTTCCACACCATACCGATGTGAAGATTTTAAGATACAATATTAATTTAACGAGCTACTACCCCTCTACACGATCGCTTCTACAAGAAATTCAAAATTCGAACCCACGATTCCACGACAATGACCAAGAGTTCGTGATCCTGACCACTAAGCTACTGCAGCCTCATAGTAAAACAAACTGTATTAGCCAGAATATGAGATTTTTTCTTACAAATATTACGATATTGCTGCTATTAAAAGTATAAACACTTAATTTTCCGTAGTGATAAATGAAATTTTTAAGAAAATGTATATAAGGTAATTCGGGCAAAGACGCCAGTTTGTCAAAAGTACTTTTATGCGTCGATAGATGGCACCACTTGTGACAAGAGTCTAGTCCGACATTGAGTGTGACTTGTGAATTTATCTGAATTAATCGTCTATAATTAGCCTTATTTTTCGTTCTTGTGAGCATTTAAAGTTGAGAGTACAACTTTTATAATATTACGTTCCTCATATTTAAAGTTCATAAACGTACTTGTTATTTTAAATATTAGCACTATATACGAGTTACACATAGAGAACATGTTACGCATACGATGCATGTAGAAACAGTCATAACACTGCAGCAATAAGGAAATAAGCGTGTGTGGCTAAAATTGGGGGAAGAGATGCCACAGGGTTCAGAAATAAATGAAATGAACTTTATTTTTTTTTTTTCATTTTATAACACTGCATACTATCACATAAAATATGACTACAATTAATAATTAAGCTGTGAGTATAACACAAAGGATCTCCATAGGACGAGTATAAGCAATGTGCAGGGCTGAAGTCGACTACAACTTCAACCTGCTATAGACAGGGAAGTTATTGCGAAGAAAGGATCGCGTAATATCCACCACATCGCGTCAGGGGAGAAGGAAGAGACCATAGCCGTTGTGGCATGCTGCAATGCCGAAGTAATTTCCTTCCTCCGTATTGTATTATTGAAGGTAAAAGGAAGAAGCCTGAGTTTGAGGATGACATGCCGCCGGGTTCACATGTAGATGAACGAAACATCCATTTACATCAACTCAAATGTGTTCATGAAGCTTCTGAAAAGAATCATTTTATCCCCAGAAAGAACCTGGGAAAGTTATCCTTATTTTAGATAGCCACGCATTCCATTGCTCAGATGTATCAGTATTAGATTTAGCTGCAGAAAAGGATGTACCGTAAAATCCGGCGTATAACGGGCACTTTGAACACAAAAAATAAGACCGAAACTTAAGGGTGCGCGTTATACGCCGGGTATAAAAATGATAGCTTTAAAAATAACAAAAGACATGAACATAAAAAAACTTTTCTTCTACATGTATCGAAACACTGTTTATTTAAAAGAAACGACTTGCCTTACGAACTAAATAGTTGTAGTTCTAGAAGTATACTATTTTTTCAAAAGTTTGGGATAATACCTCGAATAAATGATTTCAAAGCATAAAAGTAATGTATACTAATATATTTCAGATTTCTTCGTTTAAAAGGGGGGGGGGGCGAGTTATACGGCGAATATACCTAAACATTTAAAAAATCAGCTTGAAAGTATCGGTGCGCGTTATACGCCGGATTTTACGGTAATTATTTTCTCTTCCAAGCCACATCACTCAGTACTTACAGTCATTTCATTGGTCGTCTAACAGACCACTGAAAACATATTGGTGAGAAGCCCTGAGCTTCTTAATGCAAAATCGTAAGGTGTCAAGACTTCAGTTTGGATCTCTTCTGAATGCAACTTGGAGTAAGGCAGATACAGTAGGAAATGGTAATGCTGAGTTTTCAGCTACCGAGATTTACCTCTGTAACCCACAAGAAATTCAATAGCAAGCAAGCAGGCATTTGCCATTTCTGATGATTCCAGCAATGATACAGCTGTAGCTTTCACAAGAGGAGCATGGGACATACTTACACAATAAGTTGCCTCCACCAGCAAAACTAGTGGTAGTGGACTATCGCCATGGGTTGTCTCCGCCAGAACAGAACTAAGGATTTCCTGTTTAGAAGCAATTAGCCCTATTCCTCTGGTCAGAAAACATAAACCATTTGGGTGCAAAAAACAGACATCAGAAGTCTTAACTAAATCACAGAAAGCAACTATGCAAAAAAAGGCCTGGGAAAAGCTAGAAAAGGCGGGTAAGGATGTGAAACTACCCCCTCGGGTGCCCTTCTCCTTCATTATTAGCGTGAGCTAGAGGCGTAAGATTAATGAAAGAACTAGGGAAAAAAATTCCATTTTGATCTCTTAATTTGTCTTTATTAAGACAATCAAACTTAAGCTTCTAACAGATTAGATAATAATAATATATGTGAGAGAATCTACGATGACAAAACACACAATATAAATAATAC
>BMAV01015534.1:63791-86777 GCA_019973955.1 Trichonephila inaurata madagascariensis
CCCCCCCTTTTTTTTTGTGAAAAATTTCAAGGTGAAGTTGTACTTCTTCCGCGGATCCCAATGATTTCTTCAGATTGACCTATACCATTTAAACATTTACAACTTCCAATTCGCTGAATATTTCCTATGACTATTAATAAGTCTCAAGGTCAAACAATGAAGATTTGTGGCTTAAATTTAGAAAATCCGTGCTTTTTTCGCAGCCAATTATATGTTGCGTGTTCCAGAGTTGGAAAACCATCGGATTTATTTGTTTATACCCCTCAAGAATTAACCGAAACTATTGTACATCCAATGGCATACGATAAATTAAGTTTTTGTACAATTTAATAAATGTACCTGTTATATAAAATAGTTTGAGTCTCAACTGTTTCACCTTTAGTTAAAACAAGTTTAAGTTTTTATGCACTCAGCCTCTACATTTAACTTTGCTCATAGTATACACATACTCACACGCTATCGATTGATCGAATTGTAATAACCGTATATTTAATGACGTTATATATTGTAATAACTTTATAATACAAATTTTCATCTAAACGGTTCAGATTGTCGAAGCTTATTCATAAAAATTTGGAATTTTTGAATTTAAGATGTGTGAACAGGACAACGTCTGTCGGGTCCGCTAGTATCTTTTAAAATTGCCAAAATAAAAAATTGAAAATGCAACGAACAATTATTTAAAATAGTCTTATACGTAAAACTGAGGAATAATTTATTGAAGAAACGACATAAGAAAAGACATTTATTCTTTATCAGACGATTGAGAAATATGTAAATTCATTTTTTTTTTCATTTTGATTTTCTGATCTGAAAGAATGAGCACAAAAGGCCATAAAGTGTGCAAGAGAGTTTGGAATGATTAAAAAGGTTTACGAAATACCCAACACACCCCTTCCAATTTCACATTTTACGACATATTTGATATCATCTACATTGTAAAAATGTATTGGGAAGCATACACACAAAATTTTATGATGACGCATAAAGTTTGCCCTTTTATTAGTATAAAATTTCTGTGATTATATTTCTGGTTTAATAGAAAAACAGAGAATTGCATGTTACATCATAAGTATATTATATATATGTATATATATATATTAAAAATAAATTTTTGAGCCTGGTGTTTCTCAAAATTTTATAAATTGTTTACTCAGATTATACCCCTTGATTTTTAACAGATGCATTTGCTATATCTTTTACCTATTCGTAGCACCTCATAGATTTTATAGCAGAATTTATAAGAAAAGCTAAATTAAAACCAATATGATAGATGAATTTCATTCATACATCAAATTAGTAACACTTTTTACATATAATGCTTGTAATATCTAATGCATGTAATGAAAGTTTATTATATATGCCCAGTACTTTTATTATTATAAATATAAAGGATCCATTGTTTTCTACATAGTAAGTTGTTTATTATTAATATTTTAAAATCTAGTACACCATATTTTTATTTAACCCATTATTGTATACTTTATTAAAAAAACCGGCAAAAGAAATCATTTTTTTAATTAAGGAAACACATTTTAGAACCTTATTTCAGAAAAAAAAATTTAAAAATTAAAACTTTTTATTTTAATTTTGGGTTTTGATCCACATTTCAGATAAGAGCCAAATATTACAATCTTGTACGAACATCGACTTTTACTTTCTTTCTTTTCGAATTGCTGTTTCAAAAAACAATTTTATTTTTTTTTTAAGTATCTATTTGAAAAATTATTAAAAATTTTCTTTTGTGTGATACATTCGAGAGAATGTGAACGAAAAATGTGAGTAAAATTCATCGTAACATATATAAAGTTACGAAATCACGACGACAGATCGCAGTCAGTTTCACGAGTGCAGACAGCGTTTTGTGACGTACCCCTTCTCCTTTGTCTAATTGCTGAGAAAATAACCGACAAACGATGCAAGGTCCGCTCCGTTTCCCTAATTGCTGGGGAAAATATGCTTAAATGTGTGGTCTAGAACTCTGACCCCTGTTTCCACGACCTCTCCTTTAGTGTCCAGGGCTGGAAAAGCCTCCGGCCTGAGTTGGGTTTCCGTTTCCCACTCCTCCAAGACGACAATGAGTCTGGAGAGGATTATGAGCAGAAAAAGATCTTTCGCTCTGAGGGACAAGAAATGAAAGAGAGAGACATTGGAGTTAGAAAGCAGAGCAAAAGGAGAGAACCAAGGGAGGCCTTTAGGAAGCGACAACAAAAGCGTAGATAGAGTGAGCAACGAATGAAGATTGGTGTGGAGTTAACAGTGACGACACTTTCTGAAAGCTAAATTAGACTATTAAACTGTGGACACTGTTTACTGATACATTTTACTGGTTAATATTTCAAGAGCTTTACAATTAAGTAAATATTCCTTAGTTTAGCTGTACAAAGTCTTTACAGATCGCTTATATTTGAGTGTAAGGAATTACAGCAGTATAAATTACTACCTCGATTGAATTATCTCGCGTGTGAACAGTTTAGTCTGTTTACCGCACTTAATTCAACTCGAGCACGCGCGTTCAGGCGATAATTTTTAAAATATATCCGAGTATTTTATCTATATTCTTAACAATATTTGGGCATGTGATATTCAATATATTTAACTCAATGTATTCCTTGTTATTTCAGGGTAAAGGTGAAATGTCTACTTATTGGTTGGTTGGCCAAGAAAAATATCGCGAAAACAAACCTCAAAAGCAGAATCACACCATCCAGACTCCAGATGTTTTGAGATCAGTTACTCGTTCCTCTCTCAGACATAGTAAACTATCCAGGTTCAACCCTAACAGAAGATTATCTCTAGAATCGCAGAAGAAGATCCGATTCGCTCCAAGCAGTCCAAAGTCCTTCGCTTTGAAGCCATCGCCAAATGAAAATGCATCAAGTCGCGACAAATTTGAATCTGGGGTGGAGCTCGATGAATCCTTATCCAATCAGCAAGACTTCCCATCATCCACTCCTCCAATACGTCTAATGGCCAAAAGAAACTCCTGCCCGTGTCTTGGTCAAACGTGTGACCAATGCGTGAAGTCCCAGAAAGACGTTTTCGAATTTGTGACACCAAGACTGGTTTTAGAAGGTGTTCCTTCCGAAGAACTGGGCCACACAAATATTTATTCCCAAAGGAACTATCCAGGCTGGAGACGAATGTCCCGTTTCTCATCCTTTGTGTCTTGTCTTGGTTCGGGTGAGGGGAGTGAATTCGAAGCTTATGATAAGATAGCTCATTCACAAGAACCGAATAAACATTTGTCGATAATAGGACATTCAGAAAGTGAGCCATTCCTACCTCACCTTCGTTACAGTAACCATTCCGGAAGCACTGACCAGGCAGTTTGAAAATGCAATGGAGTTTCTAAGGAACCATTATTGAAATCTGTGTTCAAACATTTGGAATAAGACTAGAAACTTATTACGACAAATATGCTGCTTTTGTATACAGTATTAGCAGAGTGTGAAAAAGGGAATTTTTCAGAAATGCTGTCTCATTCTGTAAAGTCACAGTTTTGATCCATGTATGAAATGTACTTTGTTCCAATATTTTACACGCTTCCCTAAGCATTTTACGGAATACTTGACACTGTACAGAAGGATAAATGCTGTTACGATGCACTTTGAAGCAAGCGAAAACCTACTGAATTAAAAAATATATGAAATTTAAGTTGTTCGATTTTTCAGTACAAAAGGGAAATAATACAACTACTGTGCTACTTTTTTGCTGTAAAGTAGTTTGATAAAACAGTTTGAATGACTATTTTAGTGTTTTCTCGCTACTTGAAGTTTTAAGCACTTGACCGCTATTCTTGCACTGTATGAAAACAGAAAAATGGAGAGCTATTTTGTGATCTATATTATACGCTTACGCATATATTCTACACACTGACTAAAGAATTTCACAATTTTTCCGTGACAAATATACATTCAACTCCTATTCAGCTGATTATTTCATTGTACCATATTTTATTATAGAAAAGAATTCAAATTACATAAACAATTTAATTTTGAATAATTCGTTTTGTATAAACCCTTCTTCTTAACTATATATCGTGTTATATTTCAAAACTCACGCAGACCGTATATACTTAAATTAAAAATTTTCAATTTTAAAATTTTAAAAAATTTTTTGACATGTTTGAAAAACTATCGAATTAGCTACTATTTTAGGAATTTAACACTATTTTGCTGCAAAATTTCTTTTTAAAAATAATGATTAATTTATTTACAAACTTTATATAATGACAAAAAAGATATGTTTGCAAAATAATTCAAATAAGAAATAATAATTTGTGAATGTATAATTTTTTTCAAACATTTCTACAACATTAGATAATATCGATCAAATTTTGAGAACATGTAATGTTAAGGAACTATTGAAGAAGAAACGATTGTTGAATGAAAAATGAATTTAAAAAGTTATTTCATAATTTAATTTAAAAAAAAAAAACATTGCGTTTTAGCGAGTTCCATCAAAATGCTCCCGCATATTGTGATATAAACTTAAATGTGAATTTGAGTGGGATCAACCTATATGATACTAAACAATGAACACTAGAGAAAACGACAAATTTTCTGTTTCGACAGGCATAACATTCCTCAAATTATTATCATTTGACAAACAACACATTTGCAATTTGCTAATTTTAGGAACTATACAATATATCAGCACTTTCATAGTCATACACACAAACAACTGTTTGTGTGTATGACTTTCATCACAGTATTGTACAGTAAAAATAATATAGTCATGTCTAAAGCCTATTTTAACTACATTAAAGAATAGTTTAATGAATATATTTAAATGATTTATACAAGTATTATCACGTGCTTGTAAAATAAAAATCATGGAATATTTTATCCCCAAAATGCCCGAACATCATATTTTTATTCTTATATCTTTAAGCGTCAAGTTCGAAGAATGTTAATGAATATAGAATTTTACCAACGTGTATAGTATTTCTATATTTTACTTATCGCTTATTTGATTTGTATTTAATATTAATTTTTTTAATATTTAAGTTTAATTGCAGGTTTTTTTAATAAAAAATTACGCAACAAATATTTCATTTGTAGAATAGCAACATAAAATATGTTCATATAAGCCAGAGGTTCCCAAACGTTTTGTCTCAATGACCCCTTGCCATGTTTTTAGGTTTGGGATAGACCTCTGCTAACCAAATATTGATTTTTTGTAAATTTATCAAATCAAATGTTTTTTGGCAGCTGGTATAGAGTAAATTACTTTAAAAGAATTACATTTCTAAATGCAGTTTCCTGGTTAAAAACTTCAGAAACACATATTAATTAAATTAAAATTTAATTCATTCATAAAATAACTGATCAACAAACAAATGCTTATAACGGAAAGAATGAATTTTGTGCTTCAATAATAAATTTTCAAATTTGGACATCTCAATCTTTTCGGCATCAATCTTATCAGGGGTTTAACCCTAAATACCCTCGATTAGCAGTGTTCCATCTTTATTTTTTTAAATTTTAATTTAGAGATTGGAAACTGTGCTGAAACTCCTCTCTACGCGCGAGGGAAAACAATTAAAAATTTTCTCACAACACTCCATAATTCGAGATAAATAACAGGTATATCTTTTTAAAGCCAAAATTGCTAACATCCGTTCAATCTCCGCTACTGCTTATTCCGATCAGTTCCTCTTTTAATATGACTCTTTTTTCTTTCAATGGGACCACATTAATTCCTTGCCCACTGTGGTTCACTGTTAAGGCATTCTCAAACCTAGTTTCAAAATCTGAATAGAGGGCATTTAAATTTGAACGTAGGTTACAACGTTATTTTCCTGGTGGATTGTCTGCGGCTATTTGAGAAACTGGGAAAATTCACGGCACAAGAAACACTGAAATAAGGGTACTTGTTTTGACAAAATTTATGTTGTCACTCTTTTTGTAACTGCAAATTAACCTCAATAAATTAAGTAAATATATCTGTTAAATATAGGTAAAATCTTGTTTCCACTTGTTTAAATTTCCTTTTAATATTAGTCACGATCTGGTTTGATGAGAGTCACTATCGTAGACCCCATTTACACCTCATGGACCCCTAAATTATTTTTTCGCTGATTTGGACCCCTTGCAGGTCATCATAGAAGCCTGGAGGTCTATATAGACGACTTTGAGAATCACTGGTCTAAGCTCTTCAAATTTAAAGTTGTACAGATTATTAAATTTCTGGTAGAATTTCAATTGTTTTTTCACATGTTAAATATATTTTTGAAATCATTGCAAACAATTAAAATCCCATAAATAAATACATTTTCACTTTGTCTATATGTAGATGGATTCAATATATATTTAGACTGTAAGAATTCTCTCACACATAATTCCACACCTGCGTATTTTATTTCCGTTATATATAACGATGTTCATATTTCTCTCTATCTCTACACAAGACTTTAAATAGAATAATGAGATCGGATATAGCATTATATTAAGAAATATTTTTACAATATAAAAATGATTTTCTTCGTACAGAGCTATTCATAGGAAAAGAAAACCATGTGATGCCACAACATATTTCGATGGTCCATGGTTTGTGAAAAATTGGGACAAAATTGAAGCATATATTATTTATAAAAGATATTTATTAATAAAATTCTAAACACAATGCTTAATAAATATATCTGAAGCTTTTAATACTATAGATATTATATCTGCGGATATTTGTGATGGTAAAAATGTTTTGTAAAATAATTGTTCAAGTAGTTTTCATTTAAATTAAGAGCACATGTGTAATAGAAAAATGTAAAGAGTGTCCAAAAATGGCGCAGAGATAAAATACACGCGAGGCGCCACTGTCTAATAAATGCATTTATTTCTTATGTGTGTGTGTATTTTAATTTTTGTATTCCATTGTTTATTTTTCAGTTTCCAAGTTCATTTTAATGTGTGTATCTCCTTTTTTAAAAAAAAGAGCGTCCAAAAATAATTACAACACACACACACATTTTGCAAAAACTACCAATATTTTAATTCACTCAGAAACAGAAGGATGGAGTGTTTCTGCCCCAGATCGGGTTAGTTTCTTTTTTTTAGTAATGTCTAGGGTTTTATCGATGCCCAGAATTATTGTTCAAAAATAACTAAACTGAATAATAAAAACTATTGTTTAATAATTCTCAGAAAAAATACTGACAAAGAACAAGTGATACTTTCGACTTGAGTTAACGTTGAATTTTGACCACACCCATTCGCCGATTATTGCAGCTGTCAACCAACACACGTCTCACTAGTCACCTTTTGTCTCATTGCCTCACCTTGTGATTACCTTTACAAGAGAGAAAAACAAAAACATTTTGTGATGTGTACACCTATTGTTTGTGTCGCCATCTATCGAAGAAGGAGCGTAACACTTTTTTTTTTATTAAAATATATTTAAATTGCTTAGAATTTAAATTCCTAAGAACATTGTGCAACTTTTCTTTTTCGTTCCTAATATACAATATTTTATCTTTAAAACCTAAAAACCATCTCTTATTGCTATGTTATATTCATAAGACATTTACATAATACATGAAACAAGAATTATTCTTTCTAAATAACTTTAAAAAATATTTAAAAGTTTTTATTTTGTAAAACATGTAAAATGCACGCATATGGAATTTAAAAAAATGAAAATATCTAAAAAATGAATTAATAGGGGAGAAAAATCACTTTTATAAAAAAATGATTAAGAACTATACCTGGCGTCCGAAAAGTATGATTATTAAACATTCAAATTTAAATTACAAATAAACTATAACAAAGATCACTTACGTTTTTTTCTCTTCCTTTAGGAAAACATCAAAGTTTTTTTGCACAATGTTTTATTCTATGATTTCAAAATGCGCACCATCAGAGGAGTGCAACTTATCAAGTCTAAACGTGTACCCTCATCTCTAATTCTGCTAGGGCGACAAGATTTTGTTTCTGACATTATGCTTTCTATCGCCATAAATCTTTCATATTACTTATAAATTGTGGTTCTTAAAGATGGACTTCTTTTTAGATTGTCCGAAATTTAGGCTGCACATGTGTTGCAGATTTAAACTTGATAATCCATGCAACAACTTGCGTTTGTTCTCGGCAGTGAAGTCATTTTGAAACGAGAATGTTATTAAACATGGAATTTGCTCTGTCTTGTTTGCATTTCAACGAACAGAAATTTTAGTCTTTTCTTTATGGAGCATAATAAATGATGCTGAAATATTTTATTTGTTTGCATTCAGCGTCGATCGTGAGTAAATAAATATATATTTTTTAATATTTAGTTAGCCATTTTTTCTTAATTTCTTCAGAAAAATTTCTAACGGTAATACATAGTAACTTTTTTATCAAAATCTTACATACTTAAAATATTTTGACAATGCCAATGTTCACATTTACAGACAGAAATCTCAGAGAAAACACCAAAAGAAATCACAAAATCCTCATATTAGCAAAGAAATTTCTCACACAATTAGAAAAATTAAAAGGATGTAAAAGTAAAGAAAACACACTTTTTATTCAAGCGATCGTGAGTGGTTGCATGTTTTGCTTGAGAATTTCTTTCAATGATGCTTCATGTTAATAATGCTAAAATGCATATTAAGAAAATTAATATGAAGTAATCTATGCTTGTTCATCTAAGCTACGTACCCTCACATATGTTTCTGCTATATGGTTATTGAATTATAACCCAGTTATTAAAATTTGCCAATTATATCAATGTGATTAATTAGCATAAATTCCAGCTTATAAAGCTCCCTTTTAACACAAAAAACTAATATCGTAATTTACCAGTGCACCTTATCCACAGGGTATAAAAATGAGACCTTTGAAAATAAAGGGAAAAAAAGTGATCATAAAAAATATAGATCGAAATACTGTTTATTTAAAAGAAATGACACTTCTTATGGACTTAAAGGTTTGTAATTCTGGAAGTACACTATCTTTTTTTTAATAAAACTTGGAACAATATCTCGAATAAATGACTTCAAAACAAGAACATTGTACTCGTACATTTCAGGTTTCTTTGTAAAAATTAAAAAAAAGGAGGGCGTGTTATACAGTGAATATACCTAAAAATTAAAAATTGCAGCTTCAAAATATATGTGCTCGTTATACACCAAATTTTACGGTAGGCTTAATATATCGAAATTTCAACTGTATCGCAATTTTTACGTTTTCATATACCCTGATAAGGAATCTGTTGTTATAGACATTTATAGAGTTAAAAGAAATCATGCACTATAATAATATACCAACAGTTTCTTCTATTTTTATTTTAAAATAACAGCTCTGAACGATCACTTTAAAAAAAAAATTATCGTCATATATATTTCTGTCTGCTCCTTTTTGACAGTTTACTTTGGAATACTGTTTTATTCGAAATGCAAATCTCTATATAAATGCTTTGAAGACCAAATTCCATTGTTAATTATTTTACTTATTATTATAAATAATAGATTTACCACTCATATAACACATACATGTATATAATCTTATGAAAGGTCTAAAGAGAGGATGCTAATCAAAAATTAATTTTACTTTCAAACAATGTTAATTTTTTTATTCAGAAACCGGTTGCCCTCATTTAATTCACTAACAGTTTACAAATATTTTCAAACAAATTTATTTTTAAATGTTTAAGTATTATTTATAGAAGTTTTTATATTATTTTAAATAAAGATTATTAAATTATTTTGTAACTAAAAACTACACTGACCTTTAAAATCTATTTTTAAAATTAATTTTTTATTAATTAAAATCATGTTTTTTAACACTTAAAACACAAATTTATACAACATTATTCGCAATTCTAATATAAATCACATTCCTAATACCGTAGGCATTAGGATTTTTAATTATGTTACATCCATTGAGCATCGAAAAAGCAAATAAACGTGATTTATTGTGACGGGTGAGAAAATTAAATCCGGTAATTTTCTTTTTCTTTTCTTATTACCTTTCGATTTTCGAGACTAATTTCTTTGAGAATCAAATACACATCAGGAAAGAATTCCTTTTAAAAGATTTTTTCTTTTCTTTTCGTGTTGGTTTCTTAATTAAATCAATGCATTGCGTTCGAAGAATGTAGTAAATTAAGATTGCAAAATACTATGCCGAATATATTGGACCTTAAAATATTTTTAATTTCATATAGATTTAATTCTTGATATATATCCTACGGATTTAATTAATTAATTGCAGACGTCAAATAATAATAGCTGCATGAACATTAGATTCAGCTTTTTTTCTAAAATCCTTCTCTAAATTCGGAAAAAAATGTTTGAGTTTTAATAGGGTTGCTTCAGTCTTTAAAATTCACATACAATCACAATTTTCAATTTTAAACGGATAAATAACGCTTAAGAAGCATTAATTTTAAGTCTTCTACTATAAGGGTTATTAATTTTTAAATTAACCGATTTGAATATCTAATTTTTAAATAAAAATAAGTGAAAATAACCGAGTACTAGTGACATGACGAATAATTTCTAAATCCTCTGAATAAATTGCAAATAGCTTTAAAATCATAAAAATAGGCTTAAAGAGTATATATATAATGTTATGAATCTCCAACCCTTCAAGTGTCAGTTGGGGTAAAACCTACCAGAACTCAACCCGCCTCCCGCATAAGGACTTAGACGTTAACTCCGGTGAACTTAAGAAAAACCACGTGAACGAACGACGCACTGGCGGCTGATCGACGCTGAAAATAGGACTCGTTTTGCCCAAGGAATTTTAGTAGATGAAGCATTTACCTTGCATTTAAGTCCAGTAACAAGATACTGATTGACACGTTCATTTTTACCATTTGTTTGAGGGTGATGAGCTATAGTTAACAAATGTTTAATATTATAATTTCTAAGGAATTTTTTTAATTTGGAAGAAGTAAATCACCATTTCTATGAGTTAATAATTTTTCAGGAATTTGGATTTGAAAGACTTGTTTTAAGATATTTGCATAGGTTTCAGAATTTTCATTTTTTGAAGGAAAAGTCCACACATATCTTCTTGCATGGTCAATCACAATGTGCAAATTTTTTTTTTTGTAGAATTATAATAATTGAAACCTCCAACAGTATCCACAGATATAAACTCAAAAGGTTTACTGGTAGGTGGAACTTGTTGCAGTAACCCAAATTTATTTTGTTTCCTTTCTTTTTTGTTAAGCTGATATACCATGCAATGTTTAACAAATTCACTAATATCAGTTGTAATGTTAGACCAATGGTATTGAAGTGAAATTAAATTCAACATTTTTTGAAAACCAGGATGATCAAACTGCTCATGAGCGTGATTTAACAGTTTTAATCTTAATGAAAAGGGAATAACTATTTTATAGAAATTTTTCTTTTTAATTACTATTACATCTTTGACCTCATGGTATTTAGGTCCGCAAAGATTATCATTCTTTTGATGAGTTTTTTAATTTCATTAATGTTAGGCAAATGTCTTGAATGTTGAAGGTGATGAGCAACCGGATGCCTGGATAACATGTCTGCTTCAATATTAGTGGAACCCTTTAAATATTTAATTTCATTATCATACATACATAGCTTTAATGACCAGCGGAAAAATCGCCCTCTTAAATTTTTAACATTTTTTAGCCAATCCAGAGCTGCATTGTCAGTATGTATGATAAATTTTGGGCCATGTAGGTAATAGTAAAATTTATCTAAAGCATCTATTATTGCAAGGCATTCTAATTCATTCATAGCATAATTTTTTTCATAATCTCTTAAGGTTCTAGAATGATAAGCAATTGGGTGTAACACATTTGAGGCATCAGGTGGTTTCAACACAGCTCCAACACTTTTTTGTGATGCATCAACAAAAACGTGACAAGTTACATCGGGATCATACAAATGTAAAATAGGTTTCTTTATTAAACTTTTTTTTAGTTCCTCAATTGCATTTCGGCATTCATCAGTCCAATTAAATTTCACATCCTTTTTCACTAACATATTTAATGGATATCTAATATCAGCATATTCTGGAATAAACTTATGATACACATTTATCGAACCCAAGAACCTTTGAAGTTCTTTTACATTATTTGGTGGTTTCAACTTTTTGATAATGTCGATATTAGTACTATTTAGAGTAACTTTACCCTTTTCTATTTCATAACCCAGAAAGTTAATTTTAGTTTGGGCAAAGACACATTTAGATAATTTCAATTTAATATTTTCTTTTTGGCAAAAGTCAAAAATTGTCTTCAGATAATTCCAAAGTTCTTTTTCTGACTTAGAAAAGACTATGATATCATCGAAAAGACAATTTTATTGTTGTTCCCTGTTGTAACCCCCTAATCGGAAATATTTTGTGTATTTGTGTAACATAGTATTAGGTACTCCACGCCATGATGATTATCAAAGTAATTTACAAAAGTTGAAAAGACAATATAGCTAAGTTTTCAGTCATCGTTGTGTCAACAGTCATCCTGTCCCGGTTGTTGTATGAGCCATGCGGAGGGGCGAAATTGTGATGAATCCCGAACCCTTCAAGTGTCAGTTGGAGTAAAACCTACCAGAACAACACAATCCCTCCTTCCGCATAAGGACTTTGACTTCGACTCCGGTGAACTTACGAAGAACCACGTGAACAAACGCACTGGTTCCTGATCGACGCTGAAAATAGGACTCGTTTTGTCATGGCTTGGAGTACAGACAGTTTTGCTGAATATTGAAATAAAGTATAATATGATAAACGGCTGCACGTTGCATTTCTCCTGCCAATTTAAGACTTACTCCAATATATATATATATATATATATATATATGATTTAACACGGATATCCTGCTAACTTTCTTTATAATTATATTCCTAATAGTTCTCAGTGAAAATACAATATGTATTAATAACTATTATTGACACATTATGTTTTAATATTAGTATCTTTAATTAATTATACAATTATTCAATAGATGGCGCCACATGTTTGATAAATTAATATTATTTAAATATTCTTGTAATCATTTGTTTTCTACAAATAAATATATTAATGGCTATCAATATATATTTATGGTTTTTTAAACTTACATATACCGTAAAATCCGGCGTATAACGCGCACTTTGAACACAAAAAATAAGACCGAAACTTAAGGGTGTGCGTTATACGCCGGGTATAAAAATGATAGCTTTAAAAATAGCAAAAGATATGAACATAGAAAAACTTTTCTTCTACATGTATTGAAACACTGTTTATTCAAAAGAAACGACTTGCCTTACGAACTAAAAGAGTTGTAGTTCAAGAATCATTTTATTTTTTCAAAAGTTTGGGATAATACCTCGAATAAAGGATTTCAAAATATAAAAGCAATGTATACTTATATATTTCGGATTTTTTCGTTAAAAAGGGGGTGCGCGTTATACAGCGAATATACCTAAAAATTAAAAAAAAACAGCTTGAAAGTATAGGTGCGCGTTATACACCGGTGCGCGTTATACTCCAGATTTTACGGTATATATAGAGAGAGATACTTTATATTATTCTATCATAATTATTACTTTATGCGTTACTGATATTACTCTGTTGTATTTGGCGGGAAACATAAACAGTTGCTATACTCACGAAGTAAGTCTTACAATCTGCCTTAATGCATCGACTTTAAATCTATAACTGTGAATACTAGTAGGCGAAAATTTTATCGTTATATTTTAAAAGTATAGTGATTTTATTTGTAATATTTAAATTTCTCCTCTAATATTATTCTTTCCTTTCCCTTTGGCACAGTGTGTATGCAAATTACAGGTGAAGGTTGGCTAGCCCTAAAACTTGTTTAAACCTACAATCTTGGTTCCTAAGGCCAGGAGTTTGTTATTTTTTAATTACAAAAGTCAAACATTTTAAAAAGCGAATCAAAACTTCTTCAATGCTGAAGGAATACATCATAGAATCTACTACGATAGTAAAAAACATGGTTGACTGATTCTTAGGGAAAACATGTAAATATTACAAATTTAAAATATTAAATACTTATGATTCCATTAAGAATGAGCCAATTCATTTACACGCAGATATCTATCTATTAAGTTGGTAAAATGCGTATAATTCAGTTATCTTCCTATTTTTATTCTACAGTATTATCTAACTGCCAACATGAAAAATGTTTCTTAATGAAATTATCAACATCATAATGCAGTTTAAAACGTTTGATACACGTTTGATACTTGAAATATTGTTTTTAACGCAAACAAAAAGAGAAAAAACTGTTTAATTTTGATCTGCTTATGTGAGTTGTATTTATTTGCTTGAACAGATTCTTTTCAGAGGCTTTTATAACAACAAAAGTAATCCATCAATATTTTTAAAAAATTGAATGTCTAGCGTTGTTAGGCAATTTTCAGTAAAAATTACCAATTTTATTGATTGTAAAAACTATCACGAACTCAAATGTGTTGTACATTTATTTCTTAACTGCTTGAATGAGAGACTATTTCCTTTATAAAAGCTTAATTAACTTTAAATTCCTTCCCTATAGAATAAATAATCAAGCTTAATGCAGAATAATGCGTGGCAGTTAACATAAAATTTTCGTTTTACTGAGTTTTTCATTAATTTTTTGTAAACCATCAAAATATGGCATTACAGGTAAAACCATTTTGTCTCTAATGTTAACTGGCCATAAGTGAGAAAAAGTCACAACAAAAACCTATTTAAAAATATCAGCGATTTAAAAGCTTCTATGCAGCAATTGCCCCTATACGTTGACTCACGGCATCACTTGTCCAAAGGTATTCATTAACCGTTCTCACAGCAACTTTTTAACCGTGTTATTACTCTTTACGCGAAATAGTTAAAGATGGTAAATCTCGTAAGGAAAAAAAAAATGTTTCAAAAATAAAATATACGCGTTCAATGCACATACATAGAAAAGTAAGAAATATGTTTGCCTTATACCCGCTACAGATAGTTATTTATTACACAATATGAATTAAAATTAATTTTAAAAATATAATGAAAGATGTGTTTTTGACTTATTTTGTTTATTATTTGGTTTTGAATAGTTAGTAATATTTAGATGTATGCTGTATACTGAAATGAAGAAAGTTAACTGCATATTAAAAAAATGTGTAGATTTTCCAGCTGACATTTTACAATAAATTCAATTTGTAAATAAAAATTCCTTTCAAGCTCATAAACAAATCATGTTTTAAAGAATGAACATATGGATTTTCAAAAAATTAGCATTTGAATAGAAGATTATAAGAACAGAATATCAACTTCAACATGATACATAAACATTTTATAAGCTAAAATTACAAACGAAACTTACAGAAATTATAATAAAGAATGTAACATGCTCTTCAAGCTTAACTCAATCAATGCTTATAGTCAAATAAGAAATCAAATAATTATGCGATTGAAAATAATTTCCTTAAAACATAACATGTATTTGAGAACATTATACAAAACAATATAAAATCAATGGTGAAAAAAAATCTGTTGAAATAAATCAAATTGTGGCGATGATTCAAATGCTAAGAGATCTTACTCCTAAATCCATATACCTTATTTGTAGAAAAGAAAGTATCTTTTCTTTCCTCAAAAAAGATTTTCATACGAAGTAGCAAAACACTTGGATAGTAAAATAGATGAAAAATAAAATCAAGAAAAGGTTCTCTCAAATTCTTACAGAATAAATTTTGGGAGCTAATCTAATAAATCACAAAGGAAAATGCTGAGATTGTGTAGGGAACTCATCAACTTTCTCTAAATTGTTTCATAACTGAAATTAAAATGTGTTCAGCTTAGAACGCAAAGGCTATGAATGGAAAACTGTCTTGTGTTAAAAGAGTAAATTGTTCTAATAAGTTTTAGAATGTTTCCTTACAATGCGTATTAGTTTGATCGCTGCAATTAAAACTTTTATGAACAAGGAAAAATTTAACTGAAACACAAATGAAAAACCGCTAAACTCAACAATTTTTAAGGAGCTCGAATATAATAAAAAAATAAAGTACCACTCGATAATTAAAGTGACGATTTCGCGTCGTCTTCAATATAAAGACGTTTTGAATAAAAGAAGCATTTCAAGAAGATTTGATTTATTTGATTATTTATCAATGTCACACTTTGAATCTACACAAAGGCTATTGACGAAGAAACTCGTAATTTTGAATCAATCTTTAGTTAAAAAGAGGACACCTAAGCTGGTGTCCAACCCTCGACACTTTCACACCATGCCAAAGGACTCTGATCCTCAAAAGGTTGAAAGAGATTCAGCTCACCAACTAGCGGTCTTTAGTGACACAAGTACTGGAATCCACGATTTGACAAAACATACCGCGCCCACGTTAGGGTTCTGTCGTACGAGAAAGTTGTGAGGCATGTGCCCGTGGGTGCCCCATTTCTACGGTATCTACGCGACCTGTATCTGTAGGAAAGAACGAAGAACTAGACGCGTTTCAGTCTTTTTAATATCTCTTGATTAAGATCTTAACTTAACCAACTTTTACAATAATAATAATTATAGAAAGCGGATCTGGAGTGAGAAAACGCAATTCATATTCCCAAATAATCGCGTAATTGACCACTGTATCTAACTTAACAGATTACTGCTAAGCTCTTTAATACACGTAGTTTCCTTATATCTTAATTGAAGACGCTGTTGTAAACCCGATCATGGGTCCCGAATTGAATATGGCAACCCCTTAGAATAGATTTGAGAATCTGCCCTGGTAGAGACCAACTCAGGATGTAAACACACTAAGACGATGTGGGATGAGCACCGCAATAAAAGAATATTGAATGAGAAATGCTTCTTTCAACATAATGGTGACCCCGTATCTTCATGCAAGAATTTTAACTTGTGAATAGTCTTTTACTAAATAGATGGTCATGAAGAAAGTATTATCATTTACTTGCAATTAAAATAAGGACTCAATTCCTTTGTTAATGTGGATCGGAGTATCTACTTCCTTGGTTTCGATTTCGGGTGTGGCACGCATCTTCAGCTGCAAATATTTCACAGATAAGTGGATCTCTTTTCTCTGTTTCATTTTTCTGTGCTTTTAATTTAAATTGAATTGTTTTATCAATTTCATATTTCATTTTATTTTTTTCATCTTTAATGCTAAAATAAATTAATTGCATTTAATAATTTCTGATGAAATAAATTTCCGATACATGCTAAAAATATCATGTATATAGATAAAGATGCCAAATTCTGATTAACTATAATATTACTGATTATTATAGCACTTTATTATTGAATGTATAAATATTTCATTTTTTATTTAGTAATTTTGTTCTAAAACTTTGCACAATGTCGGAAGTGCTGTACAAATTCCACTGTATAATATATCCGATCCCGCCTTATGGTTCACTATGTGCGAAAGTACATTTGCCCTAGCAACCCCAAAACCTATAACTGAATCTGTAAAAAAGTATAATTACATAGTAGCTACTCTCCCTCCCGGCAACGCGTCTTTAGTTCGCAATATCCTCATGCATCCAGATGTAACAGATATCTACGCGCAAATAAAAAAACGTACTCATAAATCGTTCGGGGGAGTCATCTCAGCAGGGGGCTCTGAAATTTCTTTCCAGGGAAGAATTAGTTTCTCCGAATCTTCCGAATTGCTGCGTAACAGGAAACGACACTCGGAATCTTTCAATGTTGATAATAAACTGATGATGGAGTTATTTCTTCAGCGTTTGCCGTCTTAGGTTCAAAAGATTTTAGCTGTTTCTGACCTCACGTTAAACAAATCCACCGACATTGCGGACAGAACTCTCGAAGTCTTGCCATCTTCTATTGAAACGTTTGCTGTTTCTAATAAAAAGGAACAAACATTAGAATCTAAACTGTTTCGTGAAATAGAAAAATTAAATGAAAGAATTAGTCGCCTTTCAATCTCTCGTGGTCGCTCTCCATATCGTCGGAACAAAAATCCACGTGAAAGCAGTATTTTGAATATGCGTGATTTTTCGATTTGTTGGTTTCACAGGCGGTTCGGAAAAAAATGTAGAGCAGAAAAATGCGTTCAACCATGCACAAGGCAGGGGAACGAAGGCAGCAAAGAATAATGGTGACTCATTCTTTCCCAAAATAATCACGGCGCCTATTCATTCGAGACCGGACAATAAATATCTCTTTTCTGGTCGACACCGGCTCCGACATGTCACTAATTCCTGCTAAAGTCTAACAAAAGAGAAATGCTTCTAAACAAACCCTTTTTGCAGGGAATTCATCTACAATTAACGTATATGGGCAGAAAACATTAACTTTAAATTTTAATTTAAGAAGAGATTTCATGAGGACTTTTCTGATTGCCGATGTTAACTCACCTATTCTTGGAGCAGATTTCCTCCATTATTTTGAATTAGTGCCAGATCTCAGGAAAAAATGACTTAGAGACCCAAAAACAAAATTGCGATCAGTAGGCCATTTAAAGCATGCTAATCTCCATTCTGTTCAAATTTCTATTTCTACAGATAAAATATATCATAAGCTTTTGAAAGAATTTCCCTCTATCACACAATTGCCTAATTCAAGTCAACCAGTGAAACATAAATAACATTGTTCACCATATATTAACTAAAGATCCTCCTGTGGTGGCAAAACCCCGAAGGTTGGCGCCGGATCGCTTGAAAATTGCGAAAACAGAATTTCAAAATATGATGCATCTGCGACATTTACGACCTTCGAAAAGTAACTACCCTTCGCCACTTCACATAGTTCCTAAGAAATGTACTTTAGATTGGAGACCTGTTGGCGATTATAGAGCCTTAAATTCTCAAACCTTAACGGATAAATACCCCATTCCTTGTATTGCTGATTTTACAGCTGAAATACATGGCTCAAAAATTTGCAGTCGAATCGATCTAGTAAAAGCCTATCATCAAATTCCTATTCGCCCAGATGATATTCACAAAACAGCAATTTGCACTCCGTTTGGTTTATTTGAGAGTACCCGAATGCAGTTTGGATTATGTAACGCATCCACAACTTTTCAACGTTTCATAGATGAAGTCACTCGTGGCTTACCAGGTATTTACGCATTTGTCAACGACATTTTAATTGCATCTAAAAATCCTCCGGAACATTATCAAAATTTAAAAAACCTATTTTCAAATTAGACGAATGCGGTCTTTGCATTAAAGTTTCTAAATGTATATTTGGTGCATCGACAATAAATGTTTTAGGATTTAATCTGTCAGAAAATGGAATTAAACTTCTAACTGATAATGTAAAATGTATTCTAAATTTTCCTATATAAACCAAACAATTTAACTCAGTTGCGTAGATTTTTATGCATGTTTAACTTTTACAGATGTTTTATACCAAAAGCCGCACATATACTTGCCCCTATTGTTCAGTTTTTAGATGGGCATGCAAATAAAAAGAAATCTTATTCTAGTGTTCGCAAATCATCCGAACCATCAAAATGGAATGAAAACGCAGAACAAACTTTTCTTGTAGCGAAAAACGCTACAGCAGAAGCTACCATTTTAAGACATTCTATTCTAGGGGCTGAATTGTGAGCCTATGGGTGGACGCTTCAGATATTGCTATTGGAGGCATTTTATCTCAATCATCACAAAGGAAATGGGAACCAATAGCTTTTTTCTCCATGAAACAACAAAAGTCAGCAAAAGTGGTTGACTTACCATAGAGAACTATTTTCAATTTATTCGGCTATAAGAAAATTCAAACATATGTTAGAAGGCAGAAACTTCATTATATATACTGACCAAAAGCCCCTAATTTATGCTTTTAAACAAAACCCGAGTAAATGTTTTCTCCTCGGCAATAACACCACTTAGATTTAATTTCCCAATATTCTACCGACATTCGGCATGTGCAAGGTTCCGAGAAGAAAGTTGCTGATGCTCTTTCAAGAATCGAAATTGATTCCATTGCTATAAATCTCCAGTTTTAAATTTTAAAGAATTTGCATTAGCACACAGAAAAATGATCCAGACGTTCAAATATTTCTTCAAAATGATGGATCATCTTTAAAATTAGAACTGAAACCATGTCAAACCTCAGATTGCAATTTGCTTTGCGATACTTCAACAGGAGTTCCACGTCCTTTTGACCCTGCATCGTTTCGAGGAACAATATTTAAATATCTTCACAATCTTTCACATCCATGGATAGCAACTTCGACAAAACTCATCTGCTCTAGCTATGTGTGGTCTGTCATGAAATGCCAAGTAAAGAAATGGGTCCAGTGTGGTAAATCGTGTCAAAAATCGAAAATCCAAAGGCACACTAAAAGACCTCTAGGAACAGTCTCTCTTCCTGATGCCAAATTCAGTCACACACACATTCACATAAATATTGTCGATCCCTTGTCACCATCTGAAGGTCATCTTTATCTACTTACGATAATCGACCGATTCTCCAGATAGCCAGAAGCAATCCCTATTCCAAACATGCAAGCGAAAACCATTTGCTACGCAATTTTCGACACGTGGATCTCTCGGTTTGGTTGCCCATCTGTAATCACCTCTGATCAAGGAACCCAGATGTGTTCACCAATGTACGCTGAATTTACTCGCATGCTGGGAACTGAAAAGATCAAAACTACAACATATCATCCAAAATCAAATGGAATTGTGGAACGTTTTCATTGGCATTTAGAATCGGCCATTAAAGCCCATGAAAATGATACATGGTCTGAAATAGTCCCCATCATTCTTCTCGGCATACAACTGCAGTTAAAGAAGATCTGCAATCTTCTTGTCCTGAAATTGCTTACGGCACAAACCTACGTCTGCCTAGTGACATGATTGATGTGTCAAACATTCCTTTTTGTGACAATAATTTCATCACTAATCTTCGTAACAGAATGCAACAACTGAATCCTGTGGCAACATCTGCTCACTGCACTGGTCGATTCTACATTCATCCTTCACTACAATCATCATCTCATATCTTTTTTAAGAATCGATCATGTACAACCCCCTTTACGTCAACTATATATACTATATATATATATAGACCACATAAAAATCTGTCCAGAATAGACAAAACCATCACCATTGACGTTAATGGTCGAAAAACTACAGTTTCTTTAGATCGCGTCAAACCCGCACATCTATCAGAAACTGTGTGTGAATCTCTACCTACAGTGAGAAAAAGCATAAAAGATGATAAATTATCTACTAATGACAAACAAATCCTCACAACAAAATCAGGAAGACGTGTCCATTTTCCGAGAAAACTAGTCATTTATGTCACATATTTTTTTTTCTCCTTCTAGAAGAACTTTCAGTTGGAAATTTTTTTTTTGTTTTTGTATTATATTTGTATATATTTCATTTATATGTTTTATTTTTGTGTATATATCTCATATTTCTTATATTCAAAATTGTTAATGTATTTCTTCGAGAACAGATTCTCAAAATAATAATAGTAAGGTTTATAAAATTTTAAACTAATGTCGTTCCTTTGGGTTGTCACCCTCAGTCACTGGGGGAACACTCTGTCGTAAACCCGACCATGGGTCTCAAATTGAACATGGCAACCTCTTAGAATAGGTTTGAGAATCTGCCATGGCAGAGCGACCAACTCAGGATGTAAGCACACTAAGACGATGTGTGATGAGCACCGCAGTAAAAGAATATTGAATGAGAAATGCTTCTTTCACCATAACGCTTACCGCTAAATCCTTGGTAACAGCTAATCTCTTGATCGCACTGACGTGGCTTTAATCCCTGTGGAATGGTATCCACCTTTATCTTGAAGGCACAGATACGGTTAGGTTAATTCTTGAACTTGTAATTTTCTCTAACTCCAACTTAAGCTTTTCTAATCATAAACATAGACCTCATATGTCAACTTCGCATAGCCACCCCAAGAACGCTTAACTTCTACTTATAAGATTCCTAATTTACATACACACGTTCTTCTTCTGATGTTGGTTTGAAAGTATTGCCATTCTAGCCCCAAAGAACCCCAAGACGACATTAATGGAAATCTCGATGAAAGCCCGTCACAAAGTTTATGCCACACCTAACAGAAGAGCAGACTATTTGTTTTGAATAGAAATTGCCTGATCCCTTGGCACGTGGTCCAGTGGCACTTTTTGAATCTCTCTTTCTCTTTTATCCACTAGTTGACTCAGCTAAAAGTATATTATTGAAATTATGCTCTTCACAAGCGGCTGCTTTTGTATTAAAAATGGAGAAAGTTTTTTTTTATTGTTTCTTGAGACAATCAGTGCACTGATGAGTCCAGTACTCTTTTTCTCCTACGACCAGATATGTGCTGTTCTGCTGAAAAGATGGAATCCTTACGGTTGAAAGTGAGCAAAGAAAATGAATTTTTATACACATCTCGTCAGAAAACAATACAGTTTGGTCTCAAATATTTACTTACTTGATCATTCAATAGGATCAAGCAAAAAACTGGCCCTTTGAGAAGACAGTTTATTGATACACAAAAGAAAATTACGAATACAAAATGGTCCATAGTTTGGGACCCCCTTCCAAAAGAAACTCTTGAAAACAGTTGGAAAGTACATGAAATACAAAAAACCGTAGGTGCATACAAAAGTAAAATAAAAGTACATTCATATACTAAAGCAGATGTTGTCTCAATGAAACACAAATATTCTAGGATAAACAATAAAGTAATTAGGGGTACCCCCTGTAAAAGGGAATACAAAAGAAGAAAAAGTAAAAAGTCCAAGAATTTTACACAAACAAGGTGGAAATCAATATTTTTCTTTTCCTTTCTTTCTCTTTCTCAATATGTTTTTGAAAAGAGGGCAAAGAAAGAGAGAGACAGCGACGAGCACTGGAGGAAAATAGAGTGTATAGATCCTTATATAGGAAATATAGAAGTGCAGCAACTTAGAAATGCAGCGCCAAACAGGCGTGCCAATGAAATGTGGCAAACGAAAAATCGAGGACGAAAGTGTAAAATGGTATGGGTAACCACGAGTTCGCATCTACTCCGACCTCCACCTTCCTTTTTGCACCTCACAACACAGAAAGCAGAGAAGGAGAGAAAAATTCGAAAGGAATGCGATCTCT
>BMAV01015534.1:86877-120180 GCA_019973955.1 Trichonephila inaurata madagascariensis
GGGGGGGGGGAGGAAGAGAGACGGTGAATTGCAGAAAAAAAGGCGGTAAGAAATAATGACACTGATCAGAAGGCAGGAGAGGGGACCAGCAAATATCTGACGTTAATGATTTTAATACACCAACATTGTGTTCAGAAATCAATTAAAAGAAGTCTATCTTTGTTCGATTTTTAGGCAAAGCCCTCCTTTTTGAGAATACTTTTGGTTAAAATATTGACTATCCGTTCAGTACAGTTTAAGAAGTACTAGAATAATAAGACGTAAATATCAAGAATATAATGAACAATATTTGAGAAAAAATTGAAATACATAAGATTTTATTGTGATGATTAAATTAATTGTTCATTTGGAAAGTCATATTTAATATGCTTTTTTTAGTTTTTCAGGTTTTTAGTTTTAAGTAGAATTTTTTACTTCACTTAAGGCATGGCACTTGTGATTTATACACCTCATGAACATAATGTCCTTATTTTTTTAAAATCATTATTAAAATTACTTAGTTTTAATAATGTATATAATTGATTAATTTATCATTTTTGTCTTTATTTTTATACACTTCTGTAAGTATCGTGCAATCATTAATTTCATAAATTCGGACAAATTGGGGTATTTTTTAGTAAGTCGAAAGAAAGCGTTGTATCGCCAAATACTGCTATCAGCCCTAGACAAAATGACGTCAATTGAAACCATTCCTAGTTTTTTCTGCGCATTTTAAGTAATAATCTAATAAAATCCAGAAAAATTAAAAGTAAATCGTTTTTATTTAAGAATATTTTGTGTGCCGTTTCCAATAATATCATTTTGTCAAGAATTGTGTCAAGTAAAGCGAAAAGAATTCAATTTATTTTTAGATTAAAAAGAATGTATTTGATATAAGGAAAATACTACAGGATTCGTAAATTTCTTTCAACATTTTATGAAACAAACATAAAACACTCAAGTTCAATGCAGTACATTATATTAATATCACACATAAAAGGTATTTGTGAAAAGTAAGTAAAACGAAAATATTCAAATCCTCATATATATATTTCTTCCGTGAAATTATTTCGAATAAAGAATTATTTCACAGAAATACATTTCTCTTCATTGATATTTGACTCCAGTCATCTAAAGTCTTATTTTTATCACTAAACGAATAAATGAAAGAAATTTAGAGAACTGCAAATTTTTTGAACAATAGTATATGCGGAAGTGAAAATGGCAGATGTGACAACTTCTAAAAGAATTAGTCTTCTAGAAGAACATAATATTAAATCTCTCATAAATAAAGGCATCGCAATTTGTCTCTAAAAACTTTTAACGATTTTCTTATTTATAGCAAAGAAAGGTTCTCTGAAAGCATTTCAAGTCATGTAAAGAAAGCAACATCTGTCTTTTTTTCCAGCTGTGTCATTTACATTTAATTTGAATAGCAAATTTGTTACAAATAAGACGTTGCATACAAAAAGAAACGTATTGAAATGGGGAATAGTATTAGAAATAATGAAATACAAAAAAATAAACTATAGCTAACCAAGAAGATTCTTTACACGAATTGCAAAATTTGTTCTTGTTAATAAAATAAATAATATTATCTGAATTGACAAGAGTTTAAAATTAATCCATTAATGTGTAGCAACTATTTTTTTTTAAATATCAGTAATATGTGCATTTACTTCAACTATTATAAAAATTAAATTAATGACAGCCATATGCCTGCCTTAAAAAATTCAAGGAATTGTTAGATTGTGAGGAAACATACTGAGAATTATCATTTGGATGTTACAAGTAAAAATAGGAACTGCGACTTAATGGGCTAAGAAACATTACCTATCGAACAATGCAGATGGGAGAGACAGCATCTCAAACTCTGTATAAAAGTAGTTAAGCAGCGGATTTTTTTATTTTTTAAATGGCATTGGAATGTTGGTTGCTTATGAGAAGATCGTGTGTGGGGGGCTTTGCATTGAAAGAGAATTGACTACCAGCTAGTATCGTACAGCTGGTAGTTATTTCTACTTCAATGCAAAGCATTGCACGATCTTCTCATAAGCAGTCATAGGATCGTGATTCATTTAGAGTGCGGTTTATTGTACTACTGCAATGCTATTGGTCGTATTAGTCTGAATCTAACAACACTAACGCGAATATATGTGTGTTCGTATGCGCGCAAGTGTGCAATATATTGAAAAGTACATGGAAATTTTCCGTGAATAAATTTTTATTCGTTCATGAAAACAGCACTTTCAAGGTCCTCTCACCAATGTATACCGATGCCGATTGTCACTGATAAGAAGTTGGAATGCATATTTATTTCTATTAATCATCCTTGAATATTTGTTTCGAATGCAGTGCAAATCTTAAGGCAACTCGGACTACGGCCATAAAAGTAAATGGAATTCCACAATGCTGGATTATCCTTTCTGAAAAAAGTACTAGCTGTTGTGTGTCAATTTATACGCGCTTATGCAAGGTAGAAAAAAAAAATCAAGGATTAGATTATATGTTACATTTATGCTATAATCCATGCATTTTTTATTTTTCTAAAATTACGTATTTGCCAATTTGGCATAATTTATCATGGATTTTAAAGATTAGAATTTTAACAGGAATTTTGCTCAACACATTCTGCAGAAAAGCAAGACGCATACATACATGCACGCACACTCGTTTTAATTTTAAAAGACTTCAACAGCTTTTGTTTTATCAAATAATGCCATTAACAGAACGAAGATCTTCACTCTTCAGGACAGAATCAGCAATAGAATCAATTTTTTTATAAAAATATCGTTCTCAACATTTAAAGTATAAATGTGTTTATATTAAAACCATTATTCGTGATATATTCTTCAAAATTATGATTTTATGGCACTCATGTCTTAAGTAGAAAACGTACTTCAATAATAAGTTTAAATGTGTATTATAGGTATTATATTACAATAGGTGCAACTCTTTATACATGCAGTAGCAGAGCTTGTCATTTATTAAATTTCTAATCGCTAGAGATCATTTTGTGGAAGAAGTTCTTGCTTCAGTTCAAATCATGATTTATTTTAAGGCATGCGACATTCAAACGCAGACCAACACGTAACATAAAGATATACCAAAATTTAGAACTATTTACATCTTTAATTTTAAACTACGTCATAATGGGGGAAATTCCCGTTTGCAAGGTCAATATGTCGCAGAAAAATGATGAAATTAGGACTTTCATTGAATCCCTAAGGGAGATGATCAATTCACTCAATATTTTAAGATAACGTCTTCCCTTATGTAAGTAAGTGATTTGATCAAATCCCCGAACTGTTTTAGTGAAATGATGAAATGAACAAGTCAGCCATTTTTTTCAAGATATGGGCCTAATATTTAGGGAATCGATAGTACTACCTGTATGGTCAGGAAGTACAAGGACTCACCCCCCAGATGTTTCTCCCCCATCCCTTAGGAATTTCACATCATCCCTAAGGGATAGGATCAATTGACGACAGATGTTAAAATAACGTCTCTTCAAGGTCCTTTCCATGATGAAAGTAAGTGATTTTATTAAACCCCGAAGTGTTTCAGTGAAATGTTGAAATGAACTAGTCAGGATTTGCATTGGCAAAATGCTGTCCAGGGGAGGAGGAGACACCTGGGGGAGTCGAGTCCTTGCACTTCCTAACCATACAGATAGTACTATCGATTCGATCCCCTAAATATCAACCCCATATCTTTAAAAAAATGGCTGACTTGTTCATTTCATCATTTCACTAAAACAGTTCAGGGATTTGATCAAATCACTTACATAAGGGAAATGACTTTAAAGAGACGTTATTTTAACATCTTGCGTGAACTGATCATCTCCCTTAGGGATTCGATGAAAATCCTAATTTCATCATTTTCCTGCGACAAATGCATTAAATAGCGCATAGTTGATTTCGCGCCATCTGCCGGGTATTTAGCCAACTAACAAGTACCAGAAGTGTAACTTTTAAGTTTTAAGGGTTTTTAAGTGAATTATTTAATGGTAACTTTACCCTTAAATCTGTTCCTCAAAACGTAAATCAGATTAAATCAATAATTAAAGGGAAAATATTGTCTTTCATATCACCTGTAAAATCATTCCTACTGTAATGAACAAAGAGTCCTATCCTGATAATCAGTCCTATTATCTGATAACATAAAAAAAATCAATAGAGTTAAAGCGAATATAAAGTATGCATTTCCGATATTGTCAATTTAAATTTTTTGCTTCTACTAATGTTTGAATTCAGAATAAAACACAAGCAATATTTTATATACACAAATATTCTCACTTTGTGTGTGTGTGAAGTTTGCTTCAAAACACACCAAAATTAATCAAAGGGTTGAGTTGAGTTGAGTTTGGTGTTTTATGGCGCAAGAGCCAGTTTTGGCTATACTGCGCCAAACATTCATAGGTCTATGGTCTGGACGGGAAAAGAAGAAATTGGATGACAAGATGGAGGGTCGAAAACAGAGAAGGATCACTAGGGTACCCCGGGTTCGTGAAGCCCGTGTTTACCAAAGATAGTAAACCCCTTGGGAAAAGGAAAAGATCACTAGGGTACCTCGGGATTGTG
The DNA here is from genome assembly GCA_019973955.1 of Trichonephila inaurata madagascariensis. Classification (NCBI taxonomy): domain Eukaryota; kingdom Metazoa; phylum Arthropoda; class Arachnida; order Araneae; family Nephilidae; genus Trichonephila; species Trichonephila inaurata. The sequence continues at coordinate 91,440 of BMAV01015534.1, forward strand.
ACACCCGTACTCACCTAAAGAAGGTGAGCCCCCTGAGGGGAAATTAATCAAAGGACTTATTTCCGTCGACGAAACTCCAAACCGTAAGTTAAATGAAAAGTTTTCATTGAATTCTTAACACTTTGTAGCTTTAAAAGTAAAGTTTTAAGTAATTTATATCTAAATACTAAATTTCCCCTTTTAAGAAATTTTTTTTAGGATATGAAAAGGGAAATATTTAAAATTCAATATTACACACATTTATTTTTTTTAATGATTATAAATCTTATTTAGATGTCAAAGGAAGTAAACATACATCTCAAATATTTTAAGCTTTGAAGAATTACTTTTGATAGGCAATTTGACTAAATTTATAAATAGGTAATTTCTCTAGAGTCATTTTATCATTTTTAAGCTATTTTGAAGTTACAGAAAATAGTCACATATATAGTTAAAGAGGTAGTGATCAAGGAACAGTAAATGTAATGCTAGGGAAAAAACATGCTTGATATAACAACTTTCGATTGTTTCTTAAAAGTGTTTAAAGTAAGCAAGTAATTTTCTAAAATAGCATTTGTAATTTATGAAACATAATCCAAAATAATTACTTTTACCGTTAAGGATTTATTTTATTTTTACCAGCACGACAGAATTCGAACACAACAAAAATGTTACTTTCACTAGTACTGATAAAAAAAACCCTACAAAAACGATAAAAATTAAATTATTTAAATGTGCGTGGCTTATATTTTTGAGATCCTTGCCCTAGTCATTTTATTTATTTATTTATTTTTCGTTTCGAAGTATAATAAAGAATAGAACCTAAAGAAATTTAAATTTAGTGGTATTACAATTGTATTTATATTCATGTGCGTGATTTCTGATGAAAATTTAATTACAGATAATAATGTTAATACTGAAAATGTAGAATCATCAGTATAACAATAAATACAAGAATTTGTATCTGTTTCCATTAAATTATTTATCCACATTGCTATAACAGTTTTCTATTTTAAATCTGTAGTATGAGAAATGTTTGAAAATAATAAAATAAATGAAATATGTGCTTGATTTGAGTAAATAAAAATAATAATACTATTTTGTTCTATTAATGTGAAAAAGCATTGAAATTAAAGAAAATTAAATTACATCATTCACATATACTTTATAATGTATGTGATGAAAGATATTTACATTGACTAAATGTTTTAAAAACATAGAATAATTAATGTTGAGAATATTTAGCAAATTAAAATATTTCTCGTAAAAAATAAACTAGACTCAACTAGAAGATTTACGAGAAAATGTCGTAATTTCTGCCACTCAAGCACTTATTCTGCCAATGTATACAATGAATGAAACAAGTAGTAATAACCAATTTTAATCTCTCATTCAGCTTTTCTCTGTAGACCACTATCACTTGAGGCAACATTGTGCCCGACAACCCGTTTCTCGTCACTATATAACTCTAGTGTGAAAAGAGGATCTCATATGCAGAACCAAATTTGAATATAAAGTATAAGGATGGCGTAGGGGAAATGGGATTGCCGGAGTCAAACTTGCAAGGACTGAGTCTGAAGAAGCAATAAGAAACTTTCTCCATTTTCAATACACAAGTAGCTGTGAGGGAAGAGCGTAGCTACCACAATATCTTTTTAGTTGAGTCAACTAGTGGAAGGGAGAATATCTGATTTTCGAGATTGAGGGGCACAGCAGGGAGTGCCGTTGAACCATGTGTAAGAGGATACAGAGGATTTCTATTTTTAACTAGTTTCCGTCAATCTACTCAATCTATTAGGTGCAGAACAATCGAGTCGTATAAAAAGAAGAATTAAGTTCCAAAAGTCGAATTCCATAGGTACTTTCCCTTATGACTTTGGCAAAAGTTGTAGATTAAACAACATATACTAGGTATTATTTCTTCTTTGTAGAAAGGAATTTGAACTCGGAAATGAATTTAGACATGTTGCGTCAGATAGCTGTTTTTCATAGTAATGCAAACGTCATTAAAACTAGTAAATATATATTAGCTTTTGATTATTTCGTAATATAAATGTTCTTTGTGTTTCTGTAATTTTTTTAATTTTTTTTTTTTTTTTTTTTTATTTATTTTGATCGCAATGGAATATTTCAAGAAATGTTTCTTAATATTGAATCTTAATGCGAATAATTTTTATTTAACCTTATATAAAATATTCAATCTCATGAATGTTTTATAAATTTAATATTTTTTTTTTTTGAAAAAAGAAATGATTGAGGATATTTGACAACAAAACATTATTTAAGAAAACATGTTCCACCGTCCGTAATGAGCACATATTTTAATTTAATAGTATATAATTTTTTAGATGTCAATGTTTTTTTTTTTAATTTATTTATAAACATGTTCCACCTGCAAAATATTTTGAAAACTTCTTGTTTTGCATCCAATTAATTTTTCAAAGCTTATTTATCTGATGCTTGGAGCCTTTTTGGAAAATTTAAGTGGTCAATTTCTGTTTGCTGTTCATCTAAGTAAAAATGTGACTTGTCTCTTTACCCGATTTTAGACAATATCCTACGTAAATAAAGACACGCTGAAAGGGTTGTGACGGGGCTTTATCGGTATTTCTACTAATTGTCCTCTTGGGATTTCTTTGGTCCAGAATGGCAATATTTTTCAACCAACCCAAGAAGAGAGCATGTTTATGCAGATTAGGAATCATATATATTGGAATGTTAGCATTTACGAGGATCGCTAAGTGAAGCTCTGAGCGCGAAGTAAGCTAAGTGAAGTGAGATAAAGTTCTAGGAGAAGAGTCTTAATTCTGTGATCCGGTCTAGTAGTGCCAGTCCCGTGAATCATAAGTGGGTCCGAGCCCAGAGGAGTATTGTCTTAGCCAGAGCAAGTCAGATTAAAGGATAAATTGATGTTTTACGGTCCGTAGCTGTTTTCCCAGGACATAGCGGTAAACTTGTTCATTTAAACTTTAAGGTTAGAGCGGACACTATTAAGTTAGGAATTAATATATAAAGATAGATTCAGGGGTTAATTGCTCTATTTATCAATAATACGTTTTGCGTCTCATCACTCTTGATCATTATCCTCCTAGACTAGTATTGTTGTTGCATTGTATATAAATTAAGATCATAATAAATTGATTTTATTATGGCAGAATTTAGTAGTTGGTCTTTCATTCCCTCAGACGTTGGTCACGTGGATGGTGGAGAGAGGGTATCCCCAACGGTGGGGATATCACAAGGTACGAAGATTACTTTTAATAACTTTCATTTTGAATTTGAACGAAGATTTCAATGCTATTGAAAAATATTTGGATGTTTTCCGCATGTCTTATAACACGCATCTCAAATTAATGAGAAAAGATATGTACCTTGAATTAATATTCAACAGCAATAATAGTTACAACAAAAAAGTTGTTCATCAAAATTCCAAAATTGGAATTTTACAAGTCAAAGACAAAATCAAACTTCCGGAATCCGTGCCAAAGTTTTTAATGTTAGGTAAGTTCGACCAGAATTATGAGGATTTCTTATAATTGCAGCCGCAGCTTCATTCATCGCATGAGTATTAAAAAAACTTTTAAAATACTATTTTTCGATCTTATTGTGTCTTGTAAAGTATTAGCTTGGTTCACCCATTTTTTTCCTTTTACTTTTTATACTTTAGTTCACATACTTTTCTTTCTTTTACACTTCTCTAGAGTATCAGTAATGCAGTTGCGATAAGTTTGTAGAAAAAATAGACAACTATTGTAACAGTAAATAATGATAAATTGAAACAAAGCGATTTTTAGAAGACTTTTATAAAATAAGAAGGACCAAAGGGATTAAAAAAAAAAAAAAAAACAAAAAAAAACAAAAAAAAAAAAATAACTGAAGAAAAAGACTGATGCTTTCGAATATAGCTAAGTGTTATTCCATTCTCTGGTTCAAACAAAACAAACTAAGAAAGTTAATAGGACACAGCATTAATGGAAATAGAATCATGGTTAGAAAGCAAGGAAATTGTTGAGATCTAAAGATCGACTTTCGATCAGAAGAAGTGTGATAACTCTAAGTATTTGTTAAGGTGAAGATGCGGGTCATTTCCAAATTTACTTCATTCAGTTTCCTACTTAATAAATAAACATTTCTCGTGTTATTTTTTTACCAATAAAATCTAATGAATGGGTCGTGTAAATATTTCAAAAGAAAACTTCAAATAATTCACTGTATATTGAAAGCAAACAATCCATAATTAATCATTTTTATTTCCATTAGACAAAGAAAACTAGATAAATAAATGGAAAACCTTAAAATTAGTTTTTTTAACATTTTTTTATTCAAAATATCTTTCTGCTTGATATTATTTATCATTATATAATTCGACAATTTTTTAATTTCACATTTTAAATTAATTTCTGTATGTTACAATCAATAGTAAGAGAAAATATTTTGCTAAAAAGAAATGTTTTCAAATATATATATATAGGACAAGTTCTCTCTCTTTAAAATAAGAAAATTTCGAAACTAAAAGTTATCACAGAATCAAGAGCTGATCAGTCACTTATATTAGTTGTGAACGAATGTACTTACTTGAACGAATAGCATGTGTTGGTGTTATATATTGTGGCAAAATATTTTCTTTTGCCAGTGCTTCTCAAACTTTCGGTACTTGGGACCCAATTTTCAATCATAATTTTCATTCGCCCCCCCTCCTTCATCTATAACCTCGTTGGTGTGGTGCGGTAGTTAGGAGAGGGGGGTGCCAGCTCATGTGTTGTCCTCGTCACTTGACCATGGTTCAAAATTACGAGGTCCGTCGCCAAAAGCCCTGGTGTAGCTGAACAGTGCGACGTTAATATTCACTCATTCACTTCCCTATCTATACAATAACAACGTATTAAATTCAGTAATAATATACTTTGACGTTAAAACTACAATATGACTTTAATTATAAACCAACAAATTATCAAGATAAGTACTAAATTTTCTATATATGACGAGCTCATGGAGTCACTGGTATTTATTAAAATTGTTCCTATCTTAGTATTGTTAAGTTAGATTTTCAAATACATAGTGCAGTACTGATTCATTTACAAGTGAATTACAACAGAGTAAATTTGTATTTTATTTTTTATTATGTCAGAATGTATTTTGCTTTGCTTCCTTTGAATAAATTAATATATTCTTTTTTTTTTTTTTTTTTTTGACACGCTCGTGCCCGCCTCCCACTTATTATCAGGCCTTCCTGAGGGGCACGTCCCACAGTTTGAGAAACACTGTCTTATGCTACATAAATGTCTAAAAATAAATGTAACAATATTTCCTTCAAGATCTAAGCATCCTTTAAAACTAAAATATAACCGCGTAAAACCAAGAGAATTTTTACAGATTAGAATTTGTGTCAGAAGGGACATCAACAAGTTCTATTTTTATTGCACTCGTGTTTCAAAAAGCTTTTCAACATCCTCTTCACCTATTTTTTTTGTTCGCTGTACTCTAAGTAATGCCAAAACAAAGTTGCATTGGCATGCTTCATGAAAGCAGTTTAAAACTGACATAGTAATTAACGTTCATGTGTGTGTGTTTAACACATCATAAGTAATTTACTTCAAAAACGCATTTTAAATAGCAAATATATATGTATTCATGTATCATCATTACCTAGTCTTTACAACTTCCTATTAAGATCTAAAAAATTTGATGCACAATGTGAATATGCTCTTGAAATATTGTAAATGAAATTCAGAATAAATTTTCAAAAAAGGCAAGAAACAGGAGCAACAAATTAAATTTAAGCTAAATATTATTCAGAATTTAAGTCGACCAGATTTTAAATCCATATAAAGTTACAATATTAGCTGGTAGATATTTTTTCATTAAGAGTTATAATTTATTTAGTTCAATTCTCTTATTTATTGCGTTCAAAATTATCGATGAATATAAAAAGATAAACGATTTAGTTCACTTCAGCACTCACATACTTGCACAATATCAATTTGAGAAATACGATAATGGGTTCTTTAGTAGAATCAGTAGAACAAATTAAACTCGCTTATAAAATATGTACTAAAATGTAAAGAAACCCTAACCTCAATTATTACAATAATTAAAAAAAATCAGAAAAAGAATTATTTAGAGATTTAGTATACAGTTTTCATTAGAATAAGGGGCTTATTAAGTGCATTACTTAAACAATAATAGAGATCATCAAATTAAATTATCATGTAATATATTCAAGAGCATAAATTGATGTGTTCATAAAAAATTTAATCACCCCAACAAATTTATTAAGTAATTGCATGTCTTTTATTAAAAAATAAATCTGATAAAAATATTTTGATGAAATCTAAAATATTTTTATCATAAATTAACACTTAATTATGATGAAAATTTAATAATTAAGGGGAAATGCTCTTACACTATACCAACAAGTTTGAAGACTTCATTTTTTGCCTTAGTGATAATAGAGTGGCTGCTGCAATTTTGTCAAGAGAATGCAGTTCAGAATTAATTAAAGTCACTGGAGGCAGAATGTGTGTGTTCGTGATGGTGACTTTCTAAAACTGAATTTGGAAAACTAAAGATATACAACGAAGCACTTTCTCTTGATAGAACATATGTGTGAATTGAATTCGCATTATAAAGTTTCTTTTTAATATTTTTTTTAGTTTTGAAAATACATTAATTATAAACATAGAAAAAATTAAAAATAAAATTAAACTGAGGAAATTCAGTTGGTATTATTTTGCTACAGTGGGATAAGGGTTAGAAAAAAAGGAGTACATGGAAAAAAAATAATTATATTAGATTCTGATAACATAATTTTTATACATTACATAGCACGTATGCTTAAGAGTTAACCATTTTTAGACAAAATCTAAAATAAATTAATTTTGCATAATAGGGCTATTGGCGCTGATCCTCGTAATGTTGAGTGAGTTCTTGTGAATATCGCAATAGAAAGCTTTAAAAACGCTATTGGAAACGGACCTCATAATTGTGAACTATGGTCAGGGAATAAGGAAAAAATATGAGGTGGCACCTGTCTCACCGCGTTTCCCCATCGCATTAACGGGAGGAATTTGAGCCCCCACAAATTTAATGTGCATCTGCCGCTCTACATGGCGGTACCGGGCTCGAATTCAAGACACGTCGGCCAGGAATCCGAGGTCATAGCCTCTCATAATTTTATAATTTTGGTCAAGTAATGAAGTCGGAACCTGAATTTACATCCCTAAGTTTCACACCACGCCATTGTGGGGAAATGGCTACTCTACAGACTTAATGTGGATCAGCCGCTCTGTATAGTGAAAGGGGTCTCAGGAATGTTAAATTTCTCTAGAGGCTGAAAATATAAATGATTTTCAAACAGATATAGTTCTTTTACATTTAAAATAGCTCGAATATTTTACACATTATTTACAAAGGATCATGGCTTCAAACAAGTACAAAATGTTTGAAATATAATCATAATTTCAAAAATTATAAGCATATTAAAATAAGAAATAATTCTGTAATAAATATTAATTAATTTTTCCGTTGCGCACGCTATTTTCTAAAATAGTAGTCTCTGATGCATAAAATTTTAGAGAAATATGAAATGTATCATACTCTTTAAATTCTACATCATTTAAGAATAATGTATCTTTTGTATTTCAGAATAACTGAAAAATATTGAATTTTTTAAAAAAAATTCTGAAAATGTTATTTTTTTAATTTTTTAAAAAATATAATTTATTATTCTATTTACATAAAAATACTACAGTGTAATAGGATACATTTAACTTTATAAATCAACTTATATCTAGTCATTAAGGCAACTATTTTAAAAAATAGCAGGCGCACCGTAAAACTTAATTAATATTTCTTATACATTGGAAATGTTTCTTATTTTCGTGTGCTTATAATTTTTAAAATTATGACTATATATTTTAAACATTTTACACTTTTCTGAAGCTACATTCCTTTATAAATAATGTATAAAAAATTCGAATTATTTAATTTAAAAAAGATTATACTTGTTTGAAATTTTTTTTATATTTTCAGTCCTTTAGAGAAATTGTAAAACCCCTGAGACCCATTCAGTACTTCTTACATGACGAGATTTATCATAACGAATATATTTTCTTTCATATTAAATTAATTTTATGAAACTGTGTTTTGGAATTTTAAAAAAAAACAGGCCGTATATTTCTGGATATAGACCGATCAGTATATAAACCAAGGAAGAGTTTTTTCCCTTCAAAAACTTAACCCATAATTCGGAACCCTTATATAAGCCAAAATGAGAAAAAAAACATCCATGCATTTTTTGTACTTTTCCCTATGAGGGTGAAAATGTTGGCAAGCGGGAAAAATAGGTGGAAGACATTCTATTCAAATTGACCTTAATTGACTTGTCAGACGCTAACAGCGTTAAATTAATTTCAGGAAACCCCTATGTGAAGTTAACGCATTTTTTCCATTCATTCATTATCTTGTACATTATCTATGCTAGTGTTACTTCCTAAGCCACTTTCTTTTGGTAAAATAAGTGAGAAATGAATTTCGTAAGCGGTTAATTTCAAACTACAGGTAATAGCATTTGTAAAAAAAAAAAAAAAAAATTAGAACAGTATACTTGCTCGGCATTTCTTTGTAAATAAGAAACAATTTTGAAAATGGTTTAAACACAATGATTTGAATTAGAGAAAGTCTTAAAGTAAAAAAAAAATAAATACATGAATCTCAATCTGGCTGTTTGATGATCACATGTAATCAGGCAACCCACAAAGTTAAAGTAAATTTTACGAACTATTCAGAGAGAGAGAAATTCGGATTCTGTCACTGAGAAGAACTTGTGTGATTTTTCTCTTTCCAATACATGTTCTATTTAATACACCTAAAATGTCCAATGATTAAAGTCGCTCGCGAATGATTAACGTAAAATATGAAAAATAAAATCGTAAAGCCGGTTTCTTGTTTAGCCTTAAACATTAATTCCTAAGAAAAGTTCCTAAATGTAACGTAAGGAAATTAACCAGGCGTTATTTTAGTATGATTTATGCACAATTGCACACATACAATTGTTAATTTCTAAACAAGCTTCAGTTACAACTTGAATATTGTTACTTTTGCACTTTTTGTTACTTTTTATTAATGTTTCTGGACAACTTTTGATGGTTTATAGAGATGGTTAGAGAGTGAAGAAACATGTATTTTCATAGAATATTTGAATATATATTTATACATATTCAGACATTACAATTTTTTGTATAAGTATATGTATTTTGAATTAGGGAATGTAGTATGAATGTGTATGAATATAACACATGTTAGTACGAAAGCATCCAATTTAATATGCTAGTGCAAAAATTTGAATTTATTCTAACCAAACAATTGTAACGTAAACTCATTTCATAACGTTCGAAAGGATGAACAATAAAAATGCATACAATCATGTGTTAGCAGATATTGGGGTCCTATTTGGAAGTTTGAAAGTACTTTTCCGAATCATAATCTAGAACTATGTACTCGTAGTAATTAACGGAACACACCCTCTGCTTTCAAAATGTTTTCAGAAGTATATTTATAAAAATAATTTATAACAAATTTGACAAATTTGCTTTACCTTCGGTATATATATATATATATATATATACGAGAAATTTTTATTTTACGAAAGGAAAGTGCTTAAAGTAATGCAGTAACGGAAAAACAAAACTGTTTCGAAATATCCTAGGTATTTTTGAGTAAATATTTTCTCGAAGCAAATCATTTATATTTACAATCAAATGTTATTATTTCTGTAAATAAAATGATTCAAATTTATTTTTTTTGGAAGTTATTTATATTTAAATAAAGAATTTAACTTAAAATAAGTAACGGTAGTGATTTATCCAGCATAAATGGATAAGTTAGAATTACTTTTTTCTTACAAAATTATAAATATTTCATTATTTATTTATTTTAACACTTATTTGCTTTAACGCTTACTGTGAAAAAAAGGTATTGATTATTACGAATAAAATAATTTTGATCTAACTATGAAAGAAAATAAAAAATAATCAGTTAGTCTATTTAGTTTACTGTTTTCATGTAATTTATTGAAATAAATAAGCCACAATGAATAGTAATTAATTAAAACAAGCGGATATTTTAATTTTAGGATAACTTACATTTCAGCATTAACTGGATACAATTTTTTTTTTATTTCACATAAGAATAAAACAATTCATATTTAATAAACACAAGCTACTTTGTTTTAAAATATGCTTTATGGTGATCAGACTGCAATATATTAAATGCAAAATTTTCATTTTTTATTTTATTTTAAGAGATAAAGTTATTTTATATACTTGAATTGAATCATAAAATAGTTTTCGCAAATAATTTATTTCAATAATTAATAGTTTCTCGTGTATGCAATTACGAGGACATAGATTGAAAAAAGTTTAATGAATATCTAATATGAAATATATTTTTGAATTCAGTTATCTCTTTCTGATATATTCTTAAACTATCAATTCATCTGGTTGTCTTTTTAATTGTATACAGTTATCTTTTCCTAAAAATACTTCTTACAATTTAAAACTTAAGGTATCGGACTACGTTCAGAACCGTGATTTTAAAAAAGCGCATAAATGGATGATTTTCGTGATATTTAGTGTCACTTAGATTAGAATACATGTATAAAGTTATTTTAAGGACATTTTGACAAAAAAAATTATTTAAATAAAATATTTCGCCAAAAAATTAACTTAGAATAACCTTTTTTCAAAATGTGCTCCTTTTGTGCAAAATGCTTCTATTATAATAATATTTTGCCTGTATATAGCTCAGACCTCTGTACAGAGGCTCAATTATGAATTTTGAAAAATTCACATTATTTTCAGAGTTACAATCCATTGAAAAAATTATCAGCGTTTTTTTCTTAAAATTTCTCTCCTCTGTTGTCGTAAAACATGGGTAAACCCACTTCTAAGTTATATATTTAAAAATTCTAGTTGAGCCTCTGTACAGAGGTCTGAGCTATATACAGGCAAAATATTATTATAATAGAAAGATTTTTCACAAAAGGAAAATATTTTGAAAATGGATCATTCTATGTTCATTTTTTGTCCAATTATTGTACTTAAATATTTTTTTTATTGTAATACTATTTTTAAAACATTTTAATATACATTTTCTAATCTAAGTGTCACTAAATATCATAAATATTATCCATTTATATGCTTTTGCAAAATCAGGGTTCCGAACGCATTTGGATACCTTAATGGAGTAACAATATTTTTTTAAAAAATGAAACAATTTGCATTGGATGAAATAATAGGCAAAGACTTTTCCTGATTTCGTAATGTACGTAAACGTATTACATCTAGAAAGTTATTTCAAGTACATGTATTAGAAAACAGTGCATTGGAATGTTCGAATTTGATTTTATTTCTGTTAATGAGAGATTCGATTGAAAAAAACTTCTTCGTTTTATATAAATTCGGACCTCTATATAACGAAGTCGCTAAATCCCGACAAAAAGTTTGTTATATGGAAAATTCATTACATATAGGTTTATCTTTCAATATACTTTACAAACGACATAAAATACATTTTAAATTTATAAACACTATATATTAAAAAAAGTAATTTTTCACACCTTTTGGTAAATTAATATGTATTTTTTATATATATCTTACCTACCAAAAAGAAAGATAGAAACTGCGAGGAAAACATGAAAAAGAATGCCGAGGAATACACAGTATTTTCAACATGAAGAAAATAATTTTGTATTAAAATTATTGAATTTTAAGAACATTCTTAATTTAAAGCATACAAGTAATTTCAAACATACATTATTTTATATAACTTGTTTTTTCTTTAATTTTTCTAGCTATACAAAACTACCTAGAAATCGAACGTATCCCATTGCTTTCGCGTATTGAAGAGCTTTCTCTATTACAAAAGATACAGATATCGGAACATTTTTACCTCATATTATGTGTATCCACTTCAAAACTGCCTCATCGACATCTTCGTAGAAACTTTGTAATAAAACCAGTTCAAGATTAAGGACCACCACAAAATGTGTTAAAACGAGTATAACTTTAAATGTCTAGAAATACAAAAAAAAACAGGGAGAAAAAAAAAGATTGAATCACAAGAAAAATTTCGTTATATAGAAAATGCACTTCGCTATAGGAAGGTTATTTTATGAAGAAGATTGTGAAATGTTCTTGGTTCCAGGAAAAAGTTCATTTTAAAGAAAAATTCGCAATATAGAGGTTCGACTGTACTTTACTTCACAATGAAATATAAAATCAGGACTTATAATCCCGAATAACAATTTAAATTTCTACTAAGAAAACAACAGCTGGAAAATGAAAAGTAAAATATTTAATTGGAATTGGCAACAAAAACTATCAATAAAAGCATCTACGAAGAGTAGAAGTCAGAAATTCTCTCCAAGTAACTTTTTGAAAAAGTAGCTAATCAAAGTTCTTTACAAATTAGTAATTAAATGCTAACAGACGTTACGTTTAATTTTAAATTGAAAAAATAAAATAGATAATTGTTTGATGTATAACTTTGACACTACTTAAATAAAAATTTTACGCGTTTTATTGTTTAGGATTAAAAAGACAAAAGTAATTATGTAAGTCCAAAGCTTGTGGGGTTTTTTAATGTAAAAATGTCATTTCATTATACCGAATTCTTTAATAAAAGTGTGGATGTAATTTTTAGAATTTTCTAAACATTTGCCAAACTTAATTTACCAGGTGTATGCAAATGAAATGAGACGATTGTTTTAAAAAGAAAAGCACAATAAATTTACGAAAACTGTTAATATTTCTTTATTCCAAATAATATCCATCACTAGCTACATATTTTTCCCATCTTTCGGGCAATTTGTGAATACCACCCCAAAAAAATGATCGGTCTTTTGAGGCCAGCCAGTCATCAAGCAAAGATTTGACGTTTTCGTAAGAAGTGAAGCTCTGGTCAGCCAATGCGTGTCCCAATGAGGAAAATAGATGGTAATTGGAAGGAGACAAGTCTGGCGAATAAGCCGCATGCGCTAAGGGCTTTCAGCCGAGCGCCTTAACGATGTCCTTGATCGGTTTGGCACGGTGGCTAGGTGCGTTGTCATCAAGGAAAATCACTTTGTGCTGCCGTTTCTTGTATTGCTCGCGTTTTTCGAGTATATCATCGTTTAAATTAAGTAATTGTTGCTTGTAGCGATCAGTATTAACGGTTTCGCTGGGTTTGAGAAGCTCATAATAGATTGGTCCTTCCTGATCCCAGAAAATACACAGCATTGTCTTGCGGCATAAGCGATTCGGCCTTGCGGTCGATTTGGACGGCTGTCCGGGGTCAACATATGATCGATTACGCTTGGGATTCTCAAAATAAATCCAAGTTTCATCGCCAGTCACAATACGATGGAGATATGACTTGTGTTTGCAGCGGGCAAGCAACATTTCGCACACGAGTTTTCGGTTTTCCTGTTGACGGTCCGTTAGCTCGTGTGGTACCCATGTACCGACCTTTATTATCTTGCTCATTGCTTTGAGACGACGGGAAACAGTGCTCTGGTCAACATTTAATTATTCTGCAAGTTGTTCTTGCGCGCTTGGCCATCATCTTCATCAAGTAATGCTTGCAATTCAGCATCTTCAAATTTTTTTGCTGGTCTGCCACGATCCTCGTTTCTCACATCGAAATCACCATTTTGAAACTTTTCAAACCACATGTAGCATTGCGCACGTCTCAGAGCATTGCCACCGTATGCTTCTACAAGCATTTGATGCGATTCGGCAGAATTTTTCTTCAGATGGTAACAAAAAATTAATGTTGTCCGCAAATCGTGGTTGGAAGGCATAAAATTCGACATTTTCAAAAAAAAAAAAAAAAAAATAATGAAAAATTTTTTGCAATAATATATTTGAATTCTAAATAAGTTCCATATCGAGTTTAATAAAGTAATATATTCCTTATTAATAACAAATATTTTCAAATTTATTACACGAAATTCGAAGTTACAGATTTGTTTCATCATAAAAAAACTATTCTTCACATAAACCAAAATTTCCAAATAAAATTACTCATAAGAAATAGCTTATTTTTAAGAAAAGTTTCTCCAAAATAAAAATTTTTTATATTTCGATGCATATTTACTTAAATATTAGCTAGTAATTTTAAACGAGCCACTTTATGCTGCAAATCTCCCATATCAATAATTTTGAAAATCGCCAAAATTAAGGATCATTTGAGATACTGACTGGTTTTTCAATCGGGCCATGGGTAGCCTGGTGGTTAGCATCGGACTCCAGACCGGAAGGAGTAGGTTCGATGTCCGATGCCACCAAATACCCTCCGAGTACACACGGAGTGCGTTCTCGTTAAATAAGTGGGTCCGAAAGTCTTATGGGCTGAATCACGAGTGCAGAGGACTGGAGAATACTTCCCTCCCTCCAGTCCCATCGCAAAATTGTGGAGGTGGAGATAGGTGGTGTCGCTATTTATCGTCCCTTCGGGGAATTTCGCCGAGCTAATTCGTACTGTCACCTGTATGGTGCTCAAACCCTAGGCCAACGACAGGCGTACTTCTAGCCAATTGCCACGATGAATTTCGTGGGCCCCGTTCTGACTACGTCAAACAGGTGGCATTAGCCACAACAACAACACAATAACACAATCACTGTTTTTTTAAAAATTTTATTTATTTATTTTGAATTTTTGTAGAGTTATTATTTTTATGACAGCAATTTTTAAAGTTTATATTGGTTCTATTTAAGGTGTAAGGTCATTGCTTAAATTATAAGGTTTTATGAATATGCAAAAAAACTTCAAAACAATACCAATTTTTGATAATTTCTGCCATAAATTTAAAAAAAATTTTTACAGACTATATCTAAATTAAAGTATGTAAATGCGTAACATTCATAATTGTGTAAAGTTTCAAAGATATCAAAGAAAAAAAAGTGTCATTTACTGATGAAATTTACTTTCGAGAAATTGCGATTTCAGAACAGATCAAAAAGATTTTTAACAGATGTAAAAAATTCGATAGTTTAAACTGCTTTGCAGCAAGAAAAATTGTAGTTTTCTTGTGATAAAATTTTAAACTCTTTTTTTCCCTCAGTAAGCGTCATTAATAATTTTCTCAATTTCATTTTTATATTTTCTTAGTAAGTACGTGAAAGGTGAAAGTGTCGATTGTTTGTTTTACTTTTACACCTTCAGAAACAACACGAGTGTACTTGAGAGATATTGGCAACGTTTCTTATAAGTTTGAACCACGTTCAGTTGACGAGAACAACACTTCAGCTGGCACCTCAGCCTCACAATTTCCTCACTTCACAAAAAGAGATGAAAATATAACTCATTAATAAATTTTCTCCATCAGCTTGAATGTAACTAAGGAAAAATTCTTTATCCTCAATACAATATTGAAGGAAATAAAAAAAATGCTTAGTGAATATAGGACTATTTTTACATAAGAAAATGAATTTAAATCGCATCAAACTTAGATGAAGTAACTGTGGCATGTTTTTAAAGTGTAAACCTCTTTATAATTAGTGCACAAATATCAGGAGTAAATAAAATTAAATTTAAAATACAAGAACAATTTTAAGTTTTTTTTTTTTCTGCGAAGTACTTTTTATTGGATTTCACTAAAGATTCAGTTGCTACATTCAGATACTAATAAAAAGTTTCTGTATTGATACTATCTGTAGCATTATTAAATTATGTGTTTTCATACTAAGTATTAAACTGTTATTGTTGTTACTAATGCACCTGGTCAGCAAAGGCCAGATCAAGGCCCACGTTATTCATCACGGAAAAGGGCTAAGTAACGCCTGCCGTTAGCTGTAGCTTTGAGCATCATACAAGTGACAGAACGGGAAGACTCGGTTTCACCCCAATTTTGAGAGATGGTCAAGGGGGTGGTCAAGGGCCTCCCACCAACCTCACGAGAGGACTATTTTAAAGTACCCCTATGCCGCAAAGATACTACACATTTACAAACATTCTTGTCTTCTCCGGGATTCGAACCCAAGCCCAATGGCATAGCAGTCAGCGTTGCTAACCACTGTACCAGATGGGTGACAGTATTAAACTTCTGTACTGGTTTTGCTTACAGATTCTGCATTAAATCTAAGAAACCTATTTCATTGCTCTTCCCAAGAAATTGGCAAAAAATTAACTTCTTTAGTTTAACATCACACTAGTTTCAATTTTTCTTTATTAAATATCCCTTTATAATTTTTTAAAAATATTTTTAATAAATTTCTGTCTTAATGGTTTGAATTACAAAATTTTATTATGACTATTATGTAACATATACCGATATTGTTTACAAAAGGAAATATAAAATTTAAATTTAAATGCCTTTTGGGTCACATATTCAAATATTTAATAAAATTTTAGAACGAAATTCCTATTACCTCAAACAAACAAAAATACCAGGTACAACATTTCTCCTCTTTCTATTTCACAATATTCGAAAGTAGATCTCTATCGATTTTAAATGTGTGTTTCAAGACAAAACACTTTTTAAAAAAGAAATATTTTCTTTAGGTGACACAATCTCTAGCGCAAAGTTTTGAAGTGTTTGCTTACATCATGAGAAACTTAACGAAAACTTTGCCACGGGGGGAAGTAATGGCAGGAATCAACAACTAACAAACATATCTTTCTTTTTCTTTATTCTGATATCAGATCTGAGATCTATTTATGATTTTTAGTTTGTTGTGAACTACAGGAAGTAAGTCGCCTTATTGATCAAAGAGAAAAAGTTTCTCGTGGTATAGTGAACAAAATCACTTTACCCGGCCCCAGGTCACAGAGAAAAAAATACTGAGCAATATTTATGGTATGTAGTCAACAACCTTTGCAGTGATTTCCTTCCTGCAGTTGTTTTCTCGTAAAATATTAAAAAGTTTTCCACAAATAAAGCACAATTGGTTATCTTATCGAAAAAAGCTAGTGCCGCCGTTCTTTCGATTGCTTCACCCCCCCCCCTCCTTTAAATGACAGCCTGAAATCGCGCATTCCCAATATTTTGAACATCCCTTTCTAACTCCCAACACGTGGTTGAGTGATACAAAAGCTTCTCAATATGCCTAAAATTGCATATTGAGAAGATATTTTTAACACTTATTTTTTCGCTTAAGAAAACTTTAAAGATCTAATTAAAAATATTACAATATACTAATTTCGAGTACAAAATGTTCTTAACTGTATTAATTAAAATTTTTAATGAGAAGGATGATGCTACATTTTTTTTACAAGTGCCTTTATATCAGGTATTATTTGGGAAATATCTGTAATCCCAATTCAAATTCTACACTTTCCACAGACGGGGTTTACTATTTTTTGAAAGTATAACGTTGTAGTAATGACTTTGCAGTTGCAAACAATAAAAACTGGGTTAATATTCTTAGTCGAAATACTTGTTCTTGAAAGTTTTTTCCTTTTGGGACAATTTAGTGATCTAGTCTAGGATGGCACATTTTTCAATTTATCAGGTCTTTAAGAATAGAGGGAAAACTTAACATTAAATGTAAGACCTTCGTGGACCCACTAGAAAAGCACTGGGGACCACAGTCTAAGAACCTCTGAGATAGTGCATTTTTTATTTGAAGTTTCATGGGTTTTAAAGATTTATCGCACAGATCAGAAAGTAGAAAGCGACAGAAAATTACAACATCTTATAGTTTCAGTATATAGAAGTAAATAATTTCCATTTGTTTGAAAATTGTATTTAATAATTTATAAGATATTTCTTCCTCAAAGAAATTTCATTTTAAATAACGATATTATCCATTTTGTAGTACCAGATATATAACTGGGAAGGTTGGTTGGCCTTAAAACCTAAGATTGTGGAGTACACATATTTTCAAGTATCCATGTTTTAACAATTATATTTCTTAAAAAAGCTTTTATTTATATTCAAACTAATAATTATATCACAATCAACATCTTTTTGCTAAAGATAAAAGTCTCACCTATGGAATCAAGCAATAATTTATATTTTGATTTTATACAAGTATCACCATCAATTTCTTATAAAAATATATTCAGAAAGTTCTTGACTTTTAAATTGATTTCAACTTAAGTGTTGTTTGTTAGCTTATTTTGTTTCCAAATTTAGACCTTAAATTTATAAGTAGACCTTAAATTATAATTTGTATTCATATCACTGGAAATATTCTGTATTTCGCGCATGTATAAATAAGATTTCTTGTAAGATTTCCCAAACTTAATGTTTTTAATACAGCTTTATTAACTATCCAATCATCGTCAGGTATTTGTTTCAGCAATTTATTTTTAAAAATATTTTCAGATTAGATAATTTAAGTCATTTTATTTTCATCTAACGTTTACGAAATATACTTTCTAGGAAATATTATTTAATAAATATAAATTTAAATATGCACGTTTCCTAAATTAAATTGCATTTTAATTCGATTTCCGAAAAATATGTATAGCATTTTGTGGAAAACTAATTAAAGATAGTATATAGGTAGTTTGTTTTTAAATATTTACAAATGTTTTACTTAATACACTGAGACAAAGAAGTAACACTGTATTTTTTCTAAAGAATCGAAACAAATACACTTCGGTGATCAATGATTAAATAAATTGCAAAAGAGTTTAACCATACAAGAATGGAATATTAAAAGTAAATATAAGTACATTTTGTCTTTTAATTATGAAATTTTAATGAATTAACGCTTAATGATGTTTTTAATACTTATTATAGCTTCTAACATAAAAAACGTCATTTCTAAAATCAATTTGTGTTTTTACATATTTATTTTACTCGAAATGTTTTTAGATTTTTTTTATTAATTTTTTTTTTACGCAAACTTTTTTCAAGACCATTCTATTTTTATGTGAACACATTCTTCTTCCTTCTGTCCTTTCTATTAAACTTTGGATTCGTTTTGCAGCCCATGTTCATTATCTATGTGTAAGTATTAAACAAAAATACTTTTTGTTTCTCATTAGTAAAGAATTTTCAATACTAAAATGTCGATATTTATTTTAAAATAGTGGAAAGCTGAATATTTTTCTTTTACGGTTAAAGCCTTTTTTCTTGTAAAGGCAAAAAAATAAATAAATAAAGCATAGAAAATCGCATCTTGTTAACTTCCAAAGTTTTTTTCGTGGTAAATATAAAGAATAAATATTATGTGTGTGCTTTTAAGTTAAAAACTAAAAGGTAAACGTAAAAGAAAGACCATTAGGATATACATATGTAGCAATCTACATACAAATTGCATTTCTTAAGTAAAAATGAAAATAATCTACATTGAAAAGCTTTTACGAGATGTCAACTTATTGGTAAAAAATGTCAAAATTGAGCAATATCTTACAAATTTTGAGCATTAAAAATATTATTTAGTAGTGTATGTAATTAAAGACGCAAATATACAATTCTTAAAAAATATTTAGAATTTATAAGGGCGATAGCTACTTGTGCTGATATTGATATGAATTCCAAAGTGAAGAAATGTATGATGACATAATTAAATATTAAAAAAGAGAGAGAGAAAACTTATTTGAGATTAAGTTTTGCCTAGCAAACTCAGTAAATAACACTGATTCAAATGCAAATAATAGTGAAAGTATAATATATGGTTTTTTGTTAAATGTGAATAAATGAAAATTAATTAATATTGAAAATGAAATTTTTTAGGACAATTTTTATTCAGTACAGTAATAATTTAATTTATTTCCAGCTACATTTCGATTAAAAGAAAATGCGCGAAATGACCTTTCAATTACATTTTCTAAATAGTATATTTATCATACGAATATAAATTAGTTAATTTAATTATTATTATTAATTGAATATATTCGTAAAGATCTTATGCCAGGGTAATTTTTTCAATTTATAGTTAAGAGAAATTTTATGCAGATCTAAGCCCATTCACATAAATGTGTACGTTCATGCTTTTTGCCATTCCCCTTCTTGGAAAATCAATTGAAACAATGTTTTGCTCCATACATAAATTACAAGTCTGTTCCTTTATGTATCATACTTTTTTTTTTCTAAGTGTCACCATTAATGGAGAGCTTACAAAAGAAAAAAAAATTACGTCTTGAGAAACTTGCATGTTGAAAATGAAAAGCTTATCAAGAACATTCCAGATCAAAAAGTACTTTATTACCAATGACAGCCAGACAGTTTGGATTTGTTTTTTTAAAATGTTTACAAATTCCCTGTTCTTTGAACAGGGCACAGAGATATTTTGGATGCATGTGTTGCTATATTTTTCTACATTCAGATATTTTATTTTATTTTATTATGATTTTTTTTACTATTCGGAAACACTAAAAATGTCCCATTTTTTATAATTCGCGTAGAAATATAAAAAATTACAGAAAATATAAAATTGCAAAATTGATATTGACAAAACTGTCTAAAAGTGAGAAGTTTTCATTTCCCTTTCATTAATCTTATTTTACAACTAATTTATTTCTGATATGTTTTCTATTTGTTCATTTCTCCAATCCTTTAAAGTATATATGTAAGTACATTCCTTTTCATTTTTTCTTAAATATTGTTTGGATTTTTAACATACTTTTGATGCTTACTAAGGGTTGAAATGAATTGAAAATCATTATAAAGCAAGAAATGTAAAATATCTGAAAATATAAGGTGTTAAATCAGGAATACGTGCAGATTGCTTATATGTTTCCGTTTTTTTAAGTAACACAACATTAAGACACACGAAGAAATATAGTTCTCTTGTGAATGAGGAGTGGTTTGTAAACATCCTTTTTTCTTTAGGTAAGATTTAAAAAAATGAAGAACCAAAAGCTGGCTCTAAAGAATTCAATTTTTCGTAGCAATATTTTCAATTTTGAAACCAGATCTATTCTTGCTCGGTACAAAAAAAAAATGTTTATTTATTATTTTTATTTTTTATTTCTTGAAAAAAATATTTGTCACAGAGTATATTGCTAGTTTTATATACAAAAACAAGAATTGCTTAGTAAACAGTTTCATTATTTTTACAGTTAAAAAGAGGATTTTTGCAATGAACATTTATTTTTTAATATAAGATGATCGTTTCATTAGTATTTAAGCTTGCAGTTCTTTTTAAAAGTTATAAATATTTCATAATATTTAAAACAATCAAAATTGTTTCACTTTAATTTTATATTAAAATGATTGATTCAGCGGTAGCGGGTTGCATGGAAATTGATACTAATTTGAATTTCTGATTATTATTCCGTTTGTTGCTTTTTAAAGTTTAGTTGAGCTTATACATTTCTTCCATTGCAAAATATACAAATTTTACCTTGGGAATTCAAAATTCCATCCTTTAAAATGCCGAAAGTTCTATTGGAATAGGAATCACTAGTAATTATCAAATTAAATCAATAACTAGTAATTATTAAATGCTAATTTCTTAAATTAAATTTCGGGAATGCATGCATAAATAATCCAATAGGTAATACACATGAAGTAAATCACAGATCATTAGTATCCTTGATTTATTTGCAAGCCATGAAAAAGAATCTGGAACTTTAAATAATTTTAGATGTTCTGTATAACGGTAAATAATATGAAACAAGAAAAAAAAATAATTAACAAATTTTAAATTTTTGTATATATTTTAAAGCTATTACATACAGTATCCCGAAACGCCATTTAAAACTTATATACTGGGCGTCATGAAGAAATCAATAAATCAGTTGAAGGGTTAAAAAATTCATTTTTAGTTAAATTACATTTGTCTAATATCCATCTACTAATGAAAATCCCTTATACTCCATTAGTTGATGAATATTTCCTTTAACAAAATGTTTTTGATCTGGAAAGTTTCAAAATACAAGAAACTAACAAAAGTTTTAGAGTAATGTAATCTTTTGCAACAATTTCTAAATAGCAGTATTTTATCAATACAATGAAAGTTTACTTTTGTGAAATGGAGTTCCATTATATTTTAAAAATAAGTAGTTATGAGTATATTAATCACTTGTGAGAGAATATGTAAGTTTACACGCACGTACGGATATATAAATTCATACGAGCAGGTATATCCGTTCTTCACACGGTACATTAAAAAAATGCAACAATCGAGTTGGAAAAATAAAAGAATTAAGGAGTTAAAAATTTAATGAATTTTTTGAATAATTGTCAGTTTAAAGTTAGACTCCATGAAAGAACGATTTAGCAAATAAAGTATACCAAAAAGTCAAATAAACATATATAGCTGAATTATTCGATACTTCCCGGGTTCATTAGTAAGTCAATATGTAAATATTATTTGTCATATAGATATATAATTTTATGCCGCTGTAGAAGACGATTTACGAAAAGCCCGTAATTAGCAGAAACTTACTCAGCAAAAGAAACATGCCTCTGCCAATTAAATTAAATATATACCATTAATAATAATAGTAAATAAATGCCCCCGTAAATATTTAAGAATAGTATTATTTAAAATAAATATATGGATATTAATCTTCCAAAAAGGTATCTTAATATTATAATTAAAAAAACACTATTTTACACAAAATAATATTACTATTTAACTTGAAATCCCCAATTCATGAATTTGTACTTCGGATATATGTATGCATTTGTGTATATAAATATATATTGATATATATCATCAAAAACTTCCAAAAATGAAAAAAAAATGATAAAGGGAGTTTTTTAATTATATTTCTTGGAAGACAGATTAGATATAAATTGATTGCGTGTGTGAAATAAATACTATGTGCTTTACTCATTGCTTGTAAACAACCGCAGTATATCGTAAAAAAATGTACTATATATACATCCGTGTTTACTTTTTGCCAATATATTAATTCATTTGTTATACTTTCTGTTAAGCATGATAGGATTAAAAAAGAATGAGCAAAATGTAATTCGCTACTTTTTCAAATATTTGAATTATTACGAGAGATTCAAGAGGGAGATATAATGTAGCTTATTCAACCCTGAGCTGGATCTCAGTCACTGAAAAATATATTTTAATAAACAAATAACATTCTAAATGATACGCATAACTCAAAATACCGTTCTTGAACTGGCAATGTTCATCGTTTTACATCTTCATCGATCCTAATAAGAAATATTTAAATGGATAGTTTTAAATATATCAATATTACAACCTAAGGATTATTTTTTTTTATTAGGTTTCACTTTTTAAATTTTTTTTCATTAAAATTAAAGCTTTATTTTCATTAGTCACTGCTACATAAGGAAAAAGAAAGGAAGGAAAAATATAGTGCTTTAAAATGTGTTGTTAGATAATCATTTTTTTCAAAGAGTTAGAAATACATTAGATTACAAAAGTATAAACTGGATACAAGGATTTTACATTATATACAGTACAGAAAGCGTTCGACTGAGTTGAAATAATCTATTTATAATAAAATTCGCAAAGAAAATAAATTCATTTGCCTTCTTTCTGAAATAATTGATTAGTTCTTTTAATTAATGGTACTAGAATGTAACTAAATTGTTCAACTATACTGCTCTAAGAAAAGATTGGGCACCGTCCATGCCATGTGACCTCCAACTTTTCCATTATTGTTTCATTTTTGGTATATCAGGATGGTGTGTTGGCTACTGCTATACACTGTACAGAGAGAGCAGCTATTTCTCTTTAATTTTTACTTTCATGTTAAAAAACATCCGAATGATATAAAACGGACAAAACGAGGTTGTTCTAATAATCTTTTAGTCGAATATAGTTCTGTCAAGAATGTGGCTTGTGCCGATGCCTTGCAGACAGATTCAAGAACAGTAGATATTACCATTTGAATTGCAGCAAAATGATATGAAATATTAAAATTTGGTTTGGAGGAATTTATGTTGGAGCGATGCTAGTCAGGATAGGTAAGTAACGGCTTTACAAAACGTCAAGAAGGTAATGGTCTATCAAGTGCGACGACAAAACGCAAGGTCATAGAGACCATACAAATAGTACTCACAGTTCTTCATGCGTCCTTAATAAACGATCCAGTGTTTAATCGGGACATCAGTTGCTCTAATGATAGTCGATAGAAGGACTCAGCGAATAGAGGCTGAGGTCAAATCAAAATATCTGACTATTCCACTAGGCCAGACTCGTTAATATAAGGTGTAGTCCATCACGTAACCCAACAACCAGGAGTTCTGACAAAGAAGGTCATTTCATTTAACAGCCAGAGAGACCTATTGTTGTCATTCATGACATTATTACAGTTACAGTACAGATGAATGTCAACGGGATTCTACACCCCGTAAAATTGCCTTTTCTTTCACAGACCCCTGGAGTTAAAGGATAATGATTAGTCGCAAAAGACATCACCCGGACATGTCTTCGTATTTTTCGAAATTCTGGGGACGTGATTGTAAAAGCTTTCTCCAATACTGCATACTATGTCCTTTATGAGCTGGAATATCTAACCGTATCGGGTTTGTGCCGTTAGAATGAGCACAGAACAATTTTGCAGGACATCCGTTAACTCTACATAACAATGGACACCTATGAAACAGATTATGACGGGGACAGAAGTGGGCCAAAGCCTTACAAAATTTGTTTCTTTGAAACTATTTACTTAATACAATTTTCGATTTCTATCATGTTAATAGCTTTTCGTTTAAAATGCATGTATGTTACATATACCAATTTTTGTTGCTTTCGTATAAATCCTTTTGATATACCTCTTTTTATGTTGCAAAATGTTTTCTTCTGATTTTTTTAATAAAATTCTAAAAGTAAATAAATTATTAAATAATGAAATAAAGTAACTGAGAGGAAACTTAAATTACAGTAAATTAAATTATTCGAATTAAATTAGTGAATATATATATGTTATTTTTAAAACAAATAATATTGAAATAAATAGGCTTTATAAAAACGCTTTTTAAGTTTATATTATAAGAACTATATTATAAATTTTGCAGTATAAACCTTTTCAGGACCTTGGACTGCTTAGCAGAGTGTACTTAGCAAAAATAATTAGCTCGCTGTTCACATTGACAGATTTGTTATCTATAACATTATATCCCTATGTAATGTTTTGTAAATGTTTGTTAAGCGTCTAGATGAAATCTAATCTAATTTAATAGGATTGATGGAACCTACCAGACAGCTTATGGTCTAACACTTGGAGCATCCATTAATTAGCATGTGTTTACTTTCCCAATACACTTAGCGAGACATTTAGTACTACTATACATTCGCCCCAATTATTTTAGCAACTGTAATTCTATAAAATAAGCTAAAAAAGAAAAATGTGATCACAGTTTGAATCCAATGGGCTTGCATTATTTCCGTTGCAGAATTCCCTTTTTCGTGACGAAGAGGCGAAAGGGGGGGTATGTAAAAATTTTTTTTTTGGGGCCCTGTTTCGGGGAGAGAACTGATGGGTAAAAGCTTTATTCATGTCCCCTGGAAACTATTAGAGCCTTTTACCCCCTCCTGAAAAATCCGTTTATTCTAACACCAAGGGGAATAACAGCACAAACATTTTTCTCCAGTATATCCGTTTTTGTATGAGTAGTACAAGGTTGTAATGAATAAAATGAATCTGAAAAGAAAATACTCCTTGTCGCGAGAAAAATTGTATTAGTATTCGTATGATCTCATTATCTGCAGTAATATCGAACATTTTTCCGGTATGAAAAATGTTTCATATTTTAAAATGATCATTAAAAATAATTATGCTTAAACTAGACCGTCTGCCTTTATTTAAATGAGCTAATTCACTAGTTCGATTATCAGAAATATCTTTTCCGGGAAGGTGCTAACGAGCAGTAACAGAGTAAATTTACACAGAAAAAAGTAAATAAAATACAAACTTAAAGAGATTAAATTGTACATGAAGTACGGCAGATACAGGGACAAAAATGAAGAATAAAGAAAGGTTGTGAGAAAACTTTTAAAATTTTGCTACTACAAAGGGTTTCTTTTAAAGTAATTTTCACGGAAAAAAAATAATATTCATTAAACTTAATAATAATTTGATTAAACTTCATAAATACCTTCAGTAAGGGAGTAAATTAAGCCATATATTAATATGTTCATGAGATACAAAAGGTTTTACTTATGACATTTTATTCAACCACTCATTAGTGTATATATATATATATATATATAAATATATATATACTCTTTTTAAATTGGCAGTTTTAAAATAGTTTCCTGGAAAAAAAGAATTTAGATTATACAATATTAATTTCATATTAATTTTCTCAGAAGAGGAGAAAAAGCTCTACATATATAGAAAAACTACTTTGAGAAAAGAAGAGAAATTATTCGAATTATGCAAAAAAAGAAAAAAAGACAGTATTAAGACAGTCAAATTTTAATTTTCTAAATGTATTAATTAGATGTGATGGACGCGAACAAATTTAGCTCATAGTAATTCCTACACTCAATTAAATTTCTCTTTACGTTATTTTGTCAACGGTTTATATTCACAACATGTATAAATTGCGTTGCATTGTCGTTAGCAAAGGAGTTTTGTTAACTTTTGAAAAATTTCAAATAAAGAAAATCCTTATTTCCCGAAAAATTTTAATTTGATTTATCCTTTTATTTTAGATAGTTTAAAAAGAAAAAAAATACTTATACGGAATATATATATATATTCGACAGGTCTGTTGGCGAAGAGTCTCTCATGGGGACTGAAGATACTGTTGATTTAAACTGCTTACCTTTGAGTCCGGAGACTGGAGCTTTTTGTACTAAGTTTATCAACTGAACCGTGAGGACCCAAATGATATATTTAGACTACACCAAATGATAAACAGCTAATCTTGAATTCTATATATAAGATCATAAAAACGTAAAAAAGTAATATGAAAATTTATGATTGAATAATACGAAATGATTTGTAACAAATTAAAATTTGTAATATCGTGAGAAACCTCTTCCAGAAGTTTCTCTCTCCCTGTCTTGCCTACATAAGGGTGTTGGAGGAATGAAAGCAGAATCAGAGAATTCCATAATCACAATTATTTATTTATTTATATATATATATATATATATATTTATTTAGTCGAACAAACTAACCAACAACAATCTATTCCCAATGTGATGGTCAAATGAGTAGCACGCAGAAAGCAATGATTATTAAACAAATATGTGAATCAACTTATTTAACTCAATGTAATTTATCGTTGATTCTTAACCTCAAATCTACTAATTCAACTCAGTGGCAATATTTACATGCGAAAATAAATTTTATTCAATCTTCTAAAAATTACAGTTTCTTCTTGAGAGAGATGGCTGTGAATTAAACGCGAATGCTACCTCAAAGATTCCCCAAGATGATCCAAGAGATCTGTGACAATATGCTTTGAAATCACATGACAAAAGCCCTAATGCAAAACTATCATGCACATTACTCCTACAGCTCAAGAAATATTCAAGGCCAAATCTTACAGCTGAGAATAGTAAGGCTTGAGGAACTTTATACCAGTTTACAAATTCTAATCGTTGCTTTAATCACTTCCAGTGTTGAGGAAAATGGGGAAATATTTGGATCACTTGCACGGATGAGAGCTTATTATATGCCCCCCCTTACAATTTTCTCCAAATATTTGCAATTCCAAATCTCGAGACCTTCATTGAATTCTCTAAAAAAGTTAGATCTGTAAGGCGAGAGTTCCTTTTTAGGAAGTTGATTACGTCAATTAATTAATTTCTCAACTAATATCGTAATTTAGATTTTCTTAAAAAAAATTAATATTTTTAACATCTTTGCATGACTGCACTAAAAATTTCGAAAGTTATTAAGATAGACTTTTTTCGGTGACTGAACATTTTACCTTCTTATAAATGAAATAATAGTTTTTGTCATCCAAAAATTGCCGTTTTGAAAGAATCAAGCTTTTGCTTATTTCTAAGATATTACAGGAAGTAAATTATGTTTATTGTCCGTACTTGTACTGGTTAATGTTTTTTCTCAAATTCTTTTTTTTTCCTTAAGTGTACTAGAAACCCTTTCAAGAAAAAAAAAATATTGTGTAGGTTTCTTCCTCCTTTTTTCTTCGAACAATTCAAGTTATATGAAAAATTGAGAAAAACAAATAAACACAAGCAAATTGTTTCCTTAGAAAAAACTCTGAAGTCATTGGAAGAAAGAGGAATTAATTTCCAAAAGAATAGGAGTGCTAAAAAGTTAATTAATTTCAGTAATGAATTGTTTCAAGCAAAATAAAAGGATAAGCTAATTTTCGAAATGCTAATTTATTTTTGTTAATAATAAATTCAAATACAATAAATGAAAGATAGAAAAAGTGAAAATGAAACAGGAAAATATATTAAGGATACACTTTTTCAAAAGTTAAACATCTTATATAAAATATAAGAACCTTATTTTTGGTTTCAAGACAGAGGAAAAATAAATGAAAAAATTATTCCTTCGCTAATATTTGGAGAAAATAAAACCTAATTTTCACGAATTGATTAAATCACAGGATAACGTGTGCATTAAATTTAAATGTATGTGAATGTATACCTAAATATTTTAGCATGTTTTTGTTATGATTACTTTTTGCTCCTTCTTGCATATGCTGAACATATGTTTATAATTTCATTGAACCAACATTTAAAACCACTTATTTCATTTTTATAGAAACCTTTTCTATTCTTCAGATTTAATAATATATTTTTCTAAAACATATAATTAACACCTTTTAGGTTATATGGCACATTTACCGCAAAAAATAAATTACCAATTTCGATATTTTACAGTTTAGCTTCCTTGGATATACATTTGTAAAATAAGAATAATTTAATATAATGTAATAATAATGAAGAAATAAGAA